>MU226028.1:2188358-2212175 GCA_018584345.1 Thuja plicata
TTGCCATCAAGTATCATTATTTAAGAGAACAAGTTCAAGAAAAAGAGGTCATACTTGAATATGTGCAATCAAAAGAACAATTGGCTGACATCTTCACCAAGCCACTGCCCAAGGATACATTTGAGTATCTGCGAAAAAGACTAGGGGTCAAACCCATTTCTACTAGTTAGTAAAAGGACTGAAGGCTGCATTAGCCATATATTGTCATAATATCATTCATGATTGATGCATCTATAGGTGCCAAACATGTTTCAAGGCAACTTATACTTGATCTTCATAAAGTGAGTTGTACTAGTGCTTGGTTCAAGTGCTAACTGCCTTGCACTTTCCTTCATATCTGCCTCAATCGTCACTATCTTATTCTTGATCTCCATAGTAAAGTTAGAGGTGTCACTCAACTTTACAAACAGTGCTACCACATTGTTCATAGTGGTTTCTAGAGTGCTAATGATATTGGTAAGCTGAACCTGGTCAATTGCAATCTTCTTTGCAATGTTTTCTAGAACCTTGTTCTCAAATTTATTTTTGTCTTTCTTGATTAACTTCTCTTGACCATTCATATCTATGTTGAACTTGTGGACAATGTCAACAATTTGGTCCATTATTCAGTCACTCTCATTGACTTCAATCTACAATGCATCTACAAATATGCCTTTGACAACTTCAAATAATTTATTCCTTTCCCATTCCTTTTGGAGCTTTTATTGTGTAGCTCTTTTATTCCACAGTTCTCATAGAATATCAATTTGCTCTACAAATAAGCTGGATTGATCCCAATTTGGAATCACAATTTCTTCATCAAGATATATCTCATAATTATTTTCTACTTTTCCTTTTCAATTTGTGTTAGGAATCAGTGAAGTAAAAATTTCCTTACCTTTAGAACCAAGCACCGGAACATATTGACATATTGAAGATGGATAAGGGAAATTCAAGGAATATATTATGGAGAGAAGAAATTGTTTGACATAATGTCAGATATTTGACAAATATTTATTTGACATTATTGTCAAAGGGAGAGAATGTATCCATATTATCATCAGAAACTATTCATTATCAGATTACTCCAAACAGGGAGAGATCATATCCATAGGGAGAGAATTTGTATAAAAGTTGCAAATCAAGAAGAAGAACAGTCAAGAGAGAGGAATTAACACAAATAGAGGACACAACACATCAGAAGAAGAAACAAGGAAAGCTGCAAGAATCAAATCTAAGCCAACACAAAGCTTACCGGTTGTCAGCCATTTTTATTAGTTATCAAAACAAACTATTTGGTAATTTGATGAACCTCAACATCTGTATTTCATATTGTATTAGAAATAGTATAGTGTGATAATATAGCATGTTTCCATTAATTCCAAAGGGAGAGATTGATGACATGTAACTGATTGAATGTTTGATAATGTTAACTTTAAGATGATGGAAGATATTAAATCAGTTAATGGTTTTTATTGTCATTGATGTCAACTTGCTATCATCTGTACAGTCATATACATAATGCCAAAGACTTCAGAGAATCGATGGAATAGAGGTTATGTTTTCAGAAATACATAAAAGTCAAGTACTCACTAAGTAACAAACAACACTGACAAAGTACACACCATCAGTAAAGACAGAGAAAAATTCACAGTGATGCCCGACGAGAAAAAGACAGTGTTTCCCAATGAAGTAGAATCACAGGATGCTCGATGAGCTGAAAATAGAGTTTCCCGACAAGAAAGATCCAATGATGCCCGACGGACTGAGATTTTGAAGCTAACTGAAGTTACACCGATGGAACTTGCAGTTGTCACCGACAATGAACTGTAGAATTGACCGAAAGAATAGAGAGATCAGAAAATGACTAAAAATATAGCTGGCAGAGCTTAAGGATAGACTTAACAGATTGTTTTATTTGTTTTATTCAACCATAGTTAAGAAATTGATTTATACAGCTAGCAAGAAGATAACTATAAGATAAAGCAGGAGTTAAAGCCGTAAATCAAATTGGCTAGATTGTTTTTCACGCCAAGAATCAAGAATCAAGAATTAAGGAATATCATGTCTATATAAGAGACAAGCATAATTCATTTCTGCAAGCAATTATATACACGGGGGAGTGAATTGAAAGAAGATGCTAAAGAGAAACTGGTGAAGGATAAACTTCATACAGTCCTGATCAATTAAGCTAAGGGAGAGCTAAAGAATTCTGCAGACACCGATGAACAGATAAGCACAACATCATAGAGCAGAAAGTGTGAAGCACAAAGGAATTGAATTGATACATTGATCAGAGAGGTATTGTACATAAATAGATCTGAATATCTACAATTCAAATTTGCATTAGAAATAGGTCATTGTGTTTCAATTCAACCATTGAAGCATTAAGTCTCTTAACAGAGCAGAACTTAACCGTCTTCTATAATTGAGGTATATCCTAACAGATTATCAAAAAGGTTGACTCATGATAGTAGCATCAGTCTTACCTAAAGCCTATTGACAGTCTAAGAAGGAGGTTGATTCAAGGATGGTAGTAAGATTAGCATAAAGCCTATTGATAGTCTAACGGCTGATTCAAGGATGGTAGAATAGATTCCAGATACTAAGTGACAACCTATGTATAAAAATCCTCTAACAAGGTCACACTTAACCATGTGTTTGTAACCTTTAACAGGGTTGGCTCCTAACAGGGCTCACTTTAGGAGAGTGAAAATTTGGGGTACCGGTCCCAGTGGATTTTTCCCTTAACAGGGTTCCACATTAAAATCTGTGTTATATGTGTATGGTTTACTGCTTTATTGTTTTACATTTTACATATGCATTTCTGGATTGATTGGTATACTCTGCATATTTACTGAGCTTCGGTAAATAAGTTTTACTGCTTATCAGTAATCAAGGAGAATAAGGACAGACAATGTAAACCGACAGATAGTTAATTATTTCAAGTATTTCAAAGGCATACATCTTGTAGGGACTTAATAATATGAGGTGTATTGATTGGTGGATTAAAGTTTAAAGGATAAATTTTTGAGGCCACTGATTCACCCCCCCTCTCTTAGTTATTACTAACAGAGGAACCCACTTTTGTATTCTTATTGGTAGAGTCAACCTTAACCTTGTCTGAAGGTTGAGTTGATGTAGATATAGAAGGCTCAAGGCCTTTGAGGATGATCTTAGCATGAGATTGAGTAACGATGTTAGCACTGACTTGAGACTGTCCTTTTTCAGAAGATGGAGGTGTAGACCCTTGCAAAGTGAAAGGTGTTTTGGACTTGGAAGTATCTTCCCTTCCCTTGAGAATGATGTCATTACAATATTCAGTATCAACAGGTTCAACCATATTAATGACATTGTCATTATTGGTGTATGTATAGTTGACCTTAGCATCAGTATTTTTTCCTTTAGATGATTCACCTTTTTCATGAGGAGGAAATGGGTCTTTGAAAGCTTGGTGATCAAAAAATTTTTTGTGACCTCCCACAGCAATAACCTCACTATTGATGAGATCCTAGATTTTATGCCACAATTTAAGGTAAGTAGCCATTTTATGGCCTTTATTTTGGTGAAAATCACAATAAGCGGATTCATTCCACCAAGAGGGTCTTGGTTGCGGATCATAAGGCCATGAATTATACAATGGATTGAGTAAATGGTTGTCTACAAGAGTCTTATAAATGACCTCAAGAGGTTCTCCTAAAGGAGTGAATTCATGCTTGGGCCTAAGAGTGCAAGGTTTAGGTCCAAAAAATTATGAAGTACTCGGTTTGGAATCTGCTGCAGCCTGTTCAGTGTCTTTGGTTACTTGCATCATGGTAGTGAGATTAAAGGAAGCCTTGCAAGGCTTAGAAGTCACATTGTCTACAATGCCATCATTCACAACATTTTGGTTCTTGTTGGGAAATTTGGGTTTATCTTTGCTTGAGGAGGAAGACCCTTGTTTATTTTCCTTGTGTAAGGTCAATTCTCCTTTCTTGATCATAAATGTCTTGATTCTTACAGCTTGTTTAATCATGTAATCAAAGGTTAGAGGACCTTGTAGCTGTACTTGATACCAAAAGTTGGGGAGAAGATTATCGAGAAAGATGTCCAACTTTTAAGATTTGGTTATCTTGTGAGAATATCATGTATAAAGTTGTCTCCATCTTTGGAGAAATGCCAAGAATGATTCCCCATGATTTTGTTTCAATTTGCAAAGATCTCGAATATGAACCAGATGTTAGATGTTGTGAGAATAGTGTTGTAGAAATAAATTGGCAATTTTGTCAAAAGTTTTGATGCCAGTTGGTAGTCTAGAGAACCATTCCATAGCTAACCCTCCCAAACTACGTGAGAAAAGATGCATGAGATAGGTTGTGTCATGTATGAATTCCATGGAGAGAGCACCAAACTCTCTCAAATGGTCTTGAGGGTCAGATGTACCCAAGTATTTATCATATTTAGGAAGTTAAACTCCTTTGGGGAAAGGAGGCATGTAAAGATCTTTGTCAAATGGGAAAGGATAGATGATTTCCATTGTGAATTGTGTAACAGGTTTGTCTTTCTCTTTCAAGAGTTGAGAAAGTTGCTCTTGCATAGTTTTCATTTCTTTCCGCAAGTAGGAATTTTCAGTTTCTTCCTCTTTCTCAACAAGTGTTTCTACATCATAATTGGAAGGTAACTTAGCCCCTTGATTGGCTAGTTCAAGAATGTATTTCTCTTTCTCCTTAGCTAGGAGAAATCCCATCATCCTACAGAAATCTTTGTTAGCATGAGCTTGTGCAATCTCTTCTTGAGTTATTTCTACTTCTACATCGGTAGGGGGGTCTTGAGAATGAGACTTACCCCAAGTTTTAAAGAGATTAGTTCTGCTAACCTCACCACCTAATTGGTTAAGATCTTCCATCTTTCCAAAATGAAAGGATTCAAGGTGTAAAGACTCAGTATGAAAAGACTAAGTATTCTCTGAATTTGGGTCTTCTCAGAACAAAGGATTTTGAACCTAACTAAAATCCACTAGAAATGACTGTTTGATGAAAGTTCCATGTACGGGGGAAGGAGATCAAGATGATTCCTCACTAGATGTAGCTGGTAATGGTGTGGAAAACACAGATTCATCTTGATTGATTAAAGGAAATGTTTTGCCACTTCGACTTGTGACAGTCATAGACAAAGTTTGAACAAGGGATGTGAACTAGGATCAAACTTGAAACTGTCTCAAAGTAATTACACAGAACATGCCAAAAGGTGAAGTATCCTTGGTGCAAATTGTCAGAGATGAGTCTAGAACAACCAAGAGATGACTATTGTGACACAAGGCATGACAACACAAATGAAAAAGACCAAAATGGACATGAGACAAAACCATTTTAAGCAAGAATCACGTAATTCTCAACCCAAGAAACCAAGTTTTAGACTGTATGAAGATGGAGGGAAAAAAAAAAACCCATATTAGAGACCAATTTTGACAGAAGTATACTTGATTGACAAAAATTAGCTCGCTATTTTGGACAAAAGACTCCAGATTTGCGCGAAGATTCTCACCGACCCACACAAAACTTTGCAGTATCGCATGAAGAATGACACCAGATTGGCAGATGAAAAAGATGACAGAATGACAACACTATTTCCAAATGTCACGTGATAGTGTATGGCGTATCGCATGAAGATTTTTAGTAAAGCATGCAAAGATTGGGAAATGTCACGCGAAACTACGCAAATGTTGAAAAAAGAATGTTTACAAAATTAGACTATTGAGACTAGTTTGCATTTCCCAAGATAAAATCATGTTATTTTCTGACAGATAGTTCAAGTTATAGATTGTTTTGGATATGTTCAAGATTGAAAATTTGCGTGTTTTGACGATAGTTTTGATTGTTCAAATGATACACCCACGCAAAATACATTAAACAAAATGTTTGTAGTACCAGAACAAGAACATCACAATCCTAGGATAGCCAAGACAATATCTGTTGAATCTCCACTTGAACCGAAGTTTAGCTATGCTTACTCTTAGCGAACAACTTAGAAGCTTGGAGGCACGGGCTCCTCCTTACATATGCACTCACTTCTCAGGAACACCAATCTTCGAACCCCAAAGGAATTGCTTCCCAAAGGGCTATTATCTCTACTAAAAGCCATAAAAATGTGGGGCATCTTAGTTGGTCTCTGACCTTTCGCACTAACAGATAGAGGGTTTTCTAGAAACTAGAACAATATTTTGTAGTAAGGACATCCATTCAGGTGGTTGTGATCAAGTCATTTTCCCAATAAAGGGGGCTCTCCCAATCCTTTCAAAGCAAGGCTTTCACCTTAAGAATGTTGGGACTTTAACGCACCACTAGGGTACTGGAGGAGATTTTGGTTTCCTCAACAAATTTACACCTGTCTATTGTGACATTAATCACAATAGCATTTTTTGTATACCAGTTCGGAAGGGCTTGGCTTTAGCCTGTTACCGGTTGGGCATCCACTCTCACTGGCTCTGCTAAAGCTCTCGGGAGGTAGCCACTCTAGAAGAATCACATGAATTTCTCTTACACCCAAGATCCATAAAGGCAAGGGGAGAGGATACGTTCATGTAGTTCTTAGTATTACAATCTAAAAAAAGCTTCAATCACGCAAGACAATGATTCATTTTAAGTACCAACCGAAGTGTGTTTTAACTACAAAATATAGATATAAGAAGTTGTCAAAACATGTAAGGTCTTCAAAAAATATCCTGCAATAAACCCATTGGTAGTTTGTAATGCGTTTCTTCATATCAATATCCTGCAATAAACATGTTAGAAGTTTATAATGGGTTTTCTTTATCTCAGCGTCCTACAAACCACTGTTAAACTATTTCAAAAGATAAAATCAGAGAAACACAGATGTTAGAAAATAGAAGATGGTTAGAAAACTGAGACAAGAAAATATGAAATAAAAGCTCTAGTGTGTAATTTCACACGATAATGTATGCTATATTGCATGAAGAAGTACAGAGAGCCACACGAAGAACTAGAAAGTTCACGTGAGATGCTCAGAAAGTTTGCGCAAAATTAGAACAGATTTGTACGAAAGTACAAACATAATGCAAAAAGATGAAAAAAAATGAAATGAAATGAGGCCAGAATGGAATGTACCTGCCCCACAGTGGGCACCAGAAATGTATGTGGTAAATTTGGCCTTGTTAACTCACCATACACTTCAACATAGTCCTTCTTCACCAGATACACAAAAGATTGAGTATGAGATTATTCATCATGTCTGCCTGCATTATTTGACCTGTTTCCTTCTATCTAGATGGGGTTTTCAAAATAGCTCTCAGAATGACAGTCTCACAACCATAAACCAATCTAAGAATGAAAGATTTTTCTCCATGAATGCAATACAATGCAAAGTTATTCTAAGAAATGAAAGATGTGAGATTAATCTAAGACATGATTTCAATGCAATTATTCTAGAAATTGAAAGTAATCTATTGCAATAATAAAATTATTCTATATGAGATTATCAAGAAATGTGGCAATAATTCAGTATTCTAACAATGCATGAAAATGAGTGGGGGTTTGAATGAGAGAATGAGAGTCCTTTTATAGACTCAGATGATTGGAATAGAAACTTTCCTCTTTCAAATAAAATAGATAGAAAAGCCAGTTTAAATTAGAAAGCTTTATTTAAAAGAATACAATAAATTGTTTTCTTTCTACTTTAACTGTTTTCTTTCTTTGATTTAATTCTATTTTATTTGAATTTAATTGTTTTCTTTCTCTTTAAAGCACAATTAATTCAAAGATTCTATTTATGAACAGAAGAAAGATTTTTGAGAGAATATCCAATTAATTAAATAAATATGACCTCATAATTGCTTTTTCTCAATTATTTGAATAATTAAATTCAATTATTGGATTGAGGATATTTTTTTAATAATTAAATATTATTTAATCCCTTTTTCATGTGTCTTAGCTAAATAGGGTGAATTTAATTTAATTAAAGTGCTAGGACTTTATAATTAAATTAATTCAGTCATACGGTTTGCTTAGCCAAATAGATATTTAGGAATTAAATATGATGTATGATTAATGCAGATTTAGGATTTTCTACATTTGACACTTAGGTCGAGTAGAGCCAGTCAAAACTCAAAATTTCCTTATACAATAGGAATTTGATGATCTAAAAGACTGACAAATGCAACAAAATTGGTTAGGGTTGCAAGATGTCAATTTTGGGGTGTTACAATAACTAGAGGTTTATATATGTGGTATAAATTTTTGGGTGAATTTATTGGATTAATATTTGAGGCGACTGATTCACCCCCTCTCATTTATTCTAACAATTAGTATCAGAACTTTGTGTTCTTAGAAGGAAAGTTTCAAGACCTGAGCTAAAGATCAAAAGATGATAAAAAGGGATGTGCCTAAGTTGAAAAAGGAAAATTTTTTATCATGGCAAAGTAGGATAAGATTCCACCTATCAGGTATGGGAAATGATGAACTACTCAATACTTTGATACTAAATATGTGTTTCCTACTAGACCTCACACACTTGATCAATTGAGAGATAAGCATGAACACAATTCTATGATGATAGAACTTGCTTCCTCACTCTCCGATGCTGAATTTTAAGATGTCAAAAAATGCACCACTACAAAGAAAATGAGGGAAAATTGAAGCTAGTACATGAAGGAGATACAAATGTGCTAAGAGCTAAGGCAGAAATCTTAAGAGGAAAGTTTGATGACCTAAGAATGAAATAAGGAGAAAACATCACTCAGTATAGCTAGAGAATCATAGAGGTAGTCAATGTTATCTGAGGAGTAGGAGGTGTACTTGAAGAAGAAACAATTATAAGTAAAATCATAAGGACCTTACTACCTGTGTATGCTATTAGAGTATCTGCTATACAAGAAATGAGAGCAGTAGCAAATAAAAATGTTACTCTAGATAGTTTGGTTGGTAGACTTATTTCATTTGAGATGAATAACTTTGACAAAAGTGTCTTACCATCTATTGAGTCTTCATTCAAATATTCTCTAAAGATAAGTAAGTCAAGTCATAAGCAAACTTTGAGAAATGATAGTGAAAGTGATAGTGATGACCAAGAACTTGATGAGATTGAAGCACTAATGGATAGAAGATTGCAGAGAGGTAAAGGTAGATACAAAGGTAAATTACCATTGGTATGTTTTAATTGTAAATAGATTGGAAACTTTGATGCTAGATGTCCTAACAAAATAAAAGTAGACAAAAAATTTGACAGATCATATGAAAATAAGTTTGAGAGGGGTGATGAAAAAGACTACCAAAGAAATAGACAATCTGATAGAAGAGACAATTGAAACTACAAGGAAAAAGAGAAGAAAGCTTGTTACCTAGCTGAGAACAAAGATAAGAATACTTACACCGAATCTGATGAAGATATTGAGGTAGTATTTATTGCAATGAAGGATGATTCAGACGAAGAGGAAAGGTATGTTGAGACTGCACTCATATCTAAGGTTTGAAAATTTTGAGTATTATAATGGTGGATCAGTAAGAATGGGTAATGACTCACCTTGTCCAGTTTAAGGTAAAGGAACCATAATGTTAAATAATATGATAAGATGTGAAAATACATATTGGGTGAAAAGACTTAAATATAACCTATTGAGTGTTTCATAGCTGAATAACATAGGTCAATGAGTTGCATTTGAGGAAAAAAAAAGGCAAAGATCTTTAATGAATCAGGAAGGTTGATTGGAATTGGTGAATGGACAAAAGGTAACCTATTCTATCTTGATGATATTGACACCACTTTTTTAATGGCTAGAAACGAAGACATATGGTTGTGGCATAGAAGGTTGTGTCATGTAATTTTTGAAAACATGATTAGGATAAGTAATAAAAGGAAAGTAAGAGACTTACCGAGCATGTCAAAATCTGACCGTGTCATGTGTAAGAATTGTCAAAAAGGTAAAATGGAAAAGTCTAGTTTCAAGAGAAAAACCTACACATCTAATGCCATTCTAGAATTAGTCCACACTAACCTATGTAGACCCATGAGAACAAAGATTTACTATGGTGATAGATACTTCATTCTCTTTGTTGATGATTATTCTATAATGATGATAGTTGTGTTCTTAAAAGAGAAATCAGAAGCATTCAAGATGTTTAAATGGTATAAAGCTATTCTAGAAAAACAAAGTGGTAAGGAACTAAAATGTCCAAGATCAGATAGAGGAGCATAATTTATTTCTGATGAATTCACTAACTTTTGTAATGAGCATGGAATTCAAAGATAGGTTTCTGTACCAAGAACACCACAACAAAATAGGATTGCTAAAAGAAGGAACTTATCCATTGTTGATTGTGCCAGAACACTGATGATTGAGAAAGGAGTCACTCAAACATTCTAGAGAGAAGTTGTCACTACTACTATCTACACATTGAACATAGTTCAATTGAAGAAAGACACCATTAAGACACCTTATACCCTATGGTATGGATACACACCCAATGTAATGTTGAAATTAATGGGAAGTAGTACAGAGAGGGGAGGGGTGAATCAGTACCTCTAAAACTTTTAGCACCTTACATAATTCATCATTAGTAATCATTCAATTTTGATTTACCAACCATTACTGTTATTATTTCTTATGTATCTATTGTTTGTTCACAATATTTAATAGTTTTCAATAATTCATAGAAACAGTCATGAAATTGACAAACACATAACACAAGATATGGTATCGCAGAAAACTCCTGTTAGGAAGTAAAAACTGTAGTGGGGATGGCACCCACAAAACTTCACTATCTATAGAATGGAAGGGAGCCAATTAAGGCTTACAATTTGATCATTTTTGATGATCTACCATGTTAAGAGTATTAAGGTGGAGACCTATTAAGATCTACTTTGTTAAGAGATTTAGCAACATTGATTTAAGTGTGCACTCGGTTATGAGATTTACAATAGGATGGTTAAGCCCACCTTTCTTGAAAGGATTTCATTAGTGTACTACACTTGGTAGAATCAGTACAGATGTTGACTTGATTATATGCAATCTACTATTGCTGATTTATAGATCCATTAAAGCTTTTACAATAATAATATCACCTTAAGTGATTGATGAATACCTTTTCTCTGCTTGTCGATAGCCTCTGTTCTATTCTTGAAAATTGATTATATTTTGTTTGTGTTCTTCTGCATGAATTCTCTGTCTGGTCTTTAGTTTCTCTTCGTTGCTACTATTTTTTTTTTAATAACAACTATTCTCAATGGATTGAGCACCTGTTTATACAACTATTTGACCTATCTTGGAATTCACATTTTACAATGTTAACTCTCAGATCCAAGGTTTAAAACTTTACCTTGATAATTAGTTTGCATGTTTTAAAATAGTAAAACTAATTAAAAAAATAACAATTACATTTATTCCTCTGCACATAATGGATTTAAAATCAAATCAAGAAGTTATAAATACAACTTCAGTGATTTATCTGACGTGGAAAGTTAGATCCACTTTTTGCAGAATGTAACTAACTGACGGTTCTTGGTCATCAGTTTGAACTTGCAGTCTATCAATGTTCCTTGACTGAACTATTCGTCAGGTTCCCTATATCTATCAGTATCCTCTCTTTGTTGTACTGTCAGGTAGCACTGTTGTTACTTGTCAGGTATCTTTTACCTTTTTGTCATCGGGTAACACTTAACAGTGTTTGGCAGGTAACCTTGGCGTTGGATAGTGTTGTGCCCTGTCTATCGGTGTAGAGTAAATCGATGGTGCAGATCATGTTTTTCTCCAAGCATACTAATGGAAAAATATAATGCCTTCAATCTCCCCCTTTGACATTAGTATAAAAAACTGATATGTGCATAATATTGAAATTGTTACACCATGTTTATATCCTTGTCATAATATGACTCCCCCTTACTATGTGCATCGATACAGTGTATGAATATGTACATGTATACTATTTAATTTATTTATGTACATTATTTCCCCCTTTTGTTTACTATACATATAATTTCCTCCTTTTAACTTCAAGGTGATGTACATATCAAATTCCCCCTTTCTTTGATACTAATGACAAAAATGTACAACTTACAATATGCCAAAGTTGTGACAAAAATGTGTAACTTACAATGTGTCAAAAATGTTAGAATGGGTAATTTTGATATCTTCCATTATTTTCTCAAATTGTTCTTTCAACTGTTCTCGTGCCATGTGTTGTAGCTCTAGTTTTGCATGCATATCATAAATTTTGTCTAGGATAGACATTTCAGGGGTGGCAATTAGAGAATTTTCCTGTGTCATATTTTGTTGCAGGAGTGTAATTGTCGGTAAGAGCTTAAATTGGAGCTCATTGAACTCATCTTTGTACTTCATCTCTACAAACTGAATGTCTTGTCTCTTTTTCTGAGCCTGTATGATTTGTTGATTGTGAAATCTAAATGCTTCTTCTATGTTGGCTATATTTTGTGCACTGGACTAAAGATCAACATCTATTTTTTCTATCTTGTCAGTATACTCCTTAGTGAGTTGATCTAAAGTGCACAATTTCTTGATTAAGGTAACGACTTCTGATAAAATTGGGTCAATTGTACTTACCAATTCAGATAGCTTGACCTTTTTCAGTGCCAATTCCTGGCTTATTTTCTCTACGAGCTTGAATTCATACTTTTTTTCAAGTCTCTCTTCCATAGTCTTCTCAACATCGGTATTCTAAGATGTTATTTCATTTGTGAGTATGACCAGTTGATCAATAATTGGAGCTTTTTTATCAATATCTATGTCTAGTACAATTTGTTGAAGTATATTTCTTGCTACTTGCAGTACCTTGGCCTCTTTTGTCATTCTCTTACGCTTGTCTTGAATCGCCTTTCTTTCACAGAGCTTTGCATATTTTGTCAATACTGTTGGATCCAATTTCCTTGGATCACATACTAGAATCTCAATAATTTCATCCAGAGTTACAGGATTTTTATTCTTTCCTTTCTTCTTCTTTGAGATTTGAGGGGATACAGATGTATGAACTACCATAGCTAGTTCATTTGTCCGCTGTAAATTGCTTGGGGAGGTTTTGTTAATGATCCATATTGTGTTTTCTACTTAGTTTGTACCTATCGGTTATGTGAAGACATCTCTTCATTAACCTTGGGTGTTTCTGCAGAATGTGCTCCTGATTTCTTTTTTATCTCATCCTTCTTTGTTTCTTCACCTTTTTCTGAAGGCTTGTCCCCTATTTCCTTTTGAGTCTCTTCCTTATTCTGATCAGTAGATGTATCTTTCTGATCATTGGTTGTAGCTTTCTCTGTAGTTGTATCTAGTGTTTTTTTGGCTTCTTCATCACCCTTGTCTTTGGGTGTGCTTGTTTCCTTTTCATTTTATCCCCCATTGCCCTCTAGTAAGTTTACTGCCTTCATTAAGACAGGCATGTTACTTTGAGTTGCAACTTGGGCTTTGTCAATATTGGTGTCTTGCTTGTTGGCTAGTGCCTTGTCAGCAGTGACATCCTCATCTTTTTGTATAGCTTCTGCAGGGTCTTGCACTTTTGAGTGCATGATTGAAGTGTCCTGCACTTGTTCATCAACAATGTCAACTATCTTACCATATGATGTCTTTAGTACTTGATGGATTTGTTGATCCTTAAGTGTGATAAATATTACATCATCTTTCTTCTTTGGATCATTTTTGGAATCATAGTGAGTGATATCTTGGATATTATCATCCATGCCTATATCTAAGTTAATAGGCTCATCATCACTTTCTTGATTATCTAGAGAAATATGATGAGGACTTGCATTATCTGTCTCCTCCTCTTTGTAAGGTGTGCTTGTGAGAAGTAATTACTTCTCAACACATGTTGACTCTGTCGGTAGATCGAGGAGATGTCTCCATTTGATTTATATCATTGAATCTAGTTCTATAAACTTGTTCTCTAGTACTTTTTAAGCCCTTATTTTGGCTACAAATTTACTTGAGTGTTTCTTTAGTACTTCTTCTATCTCTTCAACTTTGAATTCAGGAGGCATCAATCTCACAAGAACTCTTTCTCTTGCTTCTCTTTCTGTCTGCAGGGCATATGACCACTGTTGGTATAACCTTTTACCTAGCTCTTCAGGTATTTGATTAACAAATTTAGTAGGGGCATACTTGTTATTAATCACTGATTTTATGGCTACCTCTTGTATTTTATTCTGATCCTTTGGATTCAATGTATCCCATTGCCTGATCTTTTTATTAGTCATTGTGCCATGAGTAGAAATTGATTTGGCAGCTTCATCTACCATTTGATTTCTGATGTTTTTCTTTACTACATCTGGATCATCATCTTTGGTGTCATCTAAGTCAGCCTTTGTCCTAAAAAACCTTTTTCTTTTCTTTGTTGGTGTGTTTTTGACAGGTTGTTTTTTTGTTCTTTTTGTTGGCTGCTTCCTCATATAGGTCCTTACTTGACCTTTCTTAAGTGGTTTGGTATCGGTAGCAGCAGTTTGACTTTGTGTTTTTTGCTTCTTTACAGGAGGTGGAGATGGAGATATATCAAATTCAGTAACCTCTGTATCTGATTTTATTTTCTTCTAGTTCTTCACCGATGGTGCCCTACTCATCAGTTTCCTCTTGTTGATCCTCCTCTTCTTCTAAGACCAATAAAATCTTCTTGAGATTCTTAACCATTTTATCTTTCTTATTTATAGTCTTCTTGACTTCTAGGCCATGTTTTATCTTAGATTTGGCCTCGTCATATGTTCCAAACCTTGGTTGTTTCTTATCAATAGGCTCATTGATCAGTGCCTCAATTGCACTTATAGCTAGATCAATAGTGATATCATAGTCTAATGGTGCTAACCAAGCTGTTCTTGGTACAACCAATTTGATATGTGTGTAGTCTATGTCTGCCATGAAACATATCTCATCTTTGTGTTTTCCAACTAGTTGTTCAGGAATCCTAGTTCTTTCCATCATATTTTCATTGAACTCAAGAAGTATGCAGACATGATAGACTCAAAGTTGTCTCCTAGTGACTTAATCATTTCACTAATCTGTTGGGTTACCGATTTGGTAGAGTCCCATACAACTTTTCCTACTAAAGGAAAGTATTCTTGAAAATAGAAAAATGTACACATGATAAGTGATCCAAACTTACATGTGTTTCTCTTTGCAGACTTGATTTTGATCATATTTTCATCAAGTTGTTTCAATAGGATCTCACACAGATCCATCTAAATTCCTTTTTTTACAATCTTGTAAGTTGTTCTTACTATTGTTGCAGAAATTTTGATCATTCTGCTAGCCTAAAAATTTTTGTAACCAACAACACATGCACCAAATTTTAACTCTTCATCAGTGATTGTGTTTACTTTGAGACCTCTATTGTCTCCTTCTACATTGGTGAGTTTTGTAACTTCTTTCATGGATGGATGGTTGTGTTCCCTAGGCTTGTCAGTTATTGGATAACAAGTGACAGCATGAAGAACATCCTTTGTTATTTTCTTGGGTTGGTCTATCCATAGTTTGTTGTCATACATCCCGCTCAAGACTAACCTAATCCATTCTATCTTGAATTCCCTTGGGAAATATAGGGCATTGGTTAACCCTTTGACCTCCAAGTGTTTGTGTTCTTCTTTCAGTTTTCCTTTGGCATCATAGAGCTTCTTAAAAGCTTCATGCATTTCTAGATCACCTATCTCTACAATCTAGCAGTGAATATAAGATCTAACATCTTCTATGAGAAAAACCCTAGGCAAAATTTTTGAAAATGCGCTGGCTTCATCGAGTTTCGATGTAATTTTTGGATAGATTTTGTACTTAGGTTTTACACATGTGCTATTCTTGATTAGTTTCACCACATTCTTCTTTTCATTCTTCAACTTAGCACTTTGCGGTGTGGTTGCCATTGTTTTTCAAGTACTTTAGGGTTTTCTCAAAATTAGGGCTTTCTTGACAAAACAATGACAGAGATCTTTCAGTGCCTTTGGTACTTACTTCGATTCGCAATAGTGATGAGGAATTTGTTCTTTGTGTGCTGAATTAATCTATAGACACTTCTTCTTTCTGATCTTTAATCACTTTAATGTTGCTCTACTTTCTCTTCAAATCGCAAGTGAAAAATAAAGTGTCTCGTCGACTATCTATAGACTTTTTGACCTAAGTCTTTGCAATAAATGCTCAACAACTCATCAGGATGTGAAGATGGGTTTCATTGGGAGGATGTTTCCAATCATCTCCGGTGAAGATATGATGCTTAGGGGAGTTTTTAACCACTTTTATTTTACTGATGGATATCGGTATTCTGTCACGTCCAATTCTAAACTTTGCTTTCTTACTGACGGTCATTAGTTTACATTGTTAGTTTACCATAATTAATAGTGGACTGAAAATTTTTGGTAAGCGTAAACAAATCATTATTGTATTCATCGATGATTTTTTGTAACTATTTACCGACGGTGTTGCATTCTTAGATTAGTAACAAGTAAAGTATTATGCATCTTTGGTTCATGTAGATTTTGACTATCTATCAATTTATATGATGGAACTAATGCAGAATATAACTTGGTATAGTGCAGTTCCATACTTACTTGTTCATCTCAAGTGGGGTTGGTGATGTCACCGGATCCATTAGATGGGGTGTCACCATTTTCATTTCTTGGTCCAGCTTCATCATTGCTTGAATATTTTATCCACATTTTGTCTCTTGCCCTTCGGATATCTTCAATGGTGTTACCATTGGGATATGTGCTTGTTTCTGTCAATCTGTCTTTGTAATATTTCTTGAGGTGACCAACTTTATGATAGTGTAAGCATGCCATTCTAGGGTTTGACCAGCCTCTAGACCTTTTGGTCCATGCTCTCATGCATTTTGCAGCAATGTGACCATATCTACCACATGTTGTATAGTTTTTCCAAGTGTTGTAATCCCATACATATTGATTACCAATTCTCTTTGGCTTATAAGGAACTTCTTTAATTTTTGGTTTCCATGCTTTCCTTTTCTTTTTCAAACATTCTTCAGATGTGTGCCCATTCATCTTGCATGTAGGAAAGTATTTGTCCATGTAGGTTTCCTTCTTTGGCTTTTCTATCTTGCTCTTGAATTCATAAGCCTTATGTCCTTTCTTGTTACATTTATAACAAAATCCTATGAATTAAGATGTAGGTGTTGATTTAGGAGTACCTTTAATTTTACCTCTACATGCATTTGATGTGTGCCCTTTCTTTCTATAGTGCTTTCATGTTAGCTTTCTTGGTCTTGGATTTTCATAGACATTCTTTGGATTTGATGATTCTCCATTTTCAGTAAAGCCTATACCATTATTGTTTCTGACTCTTCGTTGTCCCTCAAGAAAGAAATCCATTCTTTTATTTCTTTCTTCAGCCTTTCTGATAATCTCATTATGTTGTTGTTGAATTCTAACCTCATGCTTTAGCTTTTCATTTTCTTCTCTTAGTTCACCGATAATCTATATTCTCTCAATGAGTTCCGCATTTATTCTATTTTCTTCTTGACTTATAAGGATAATCTGATTTGTGAGATCATGGTGATGCTCATCATGTCTTTGAATTTCCATTTTCTTTTCTTTTAGTTTCTCTGAAATCTTCCTTCTATCATCAATATCAAGTGTTCTCTCTATTTCATCTTGTCTGGCAGAACTCATCACATCAATCATTCTTACCATTTGGGTCTCTTAACCAATTTGCAACATCTTTATTTGGTCTGTCAGATGTAGATTAATCTCCTTTATATTTGTGATGTTCTCTTTTGATGTATTTGATGTATTACTTACATTTGATCCTGAAGATTTAAAGAAATATGGAATCTCTTCTTCTTGATAGTCTATTTCATTATTCCGGGTAGCCATACCTTTTCTTTCATCCAGCAGCTCTCTCATCTTGATTCTTGCTTCTTTATATTGTTCATAGAACATTTGTATCTCAAGCTTTTTGTTCTCAATATTCTTATCAAGTTTTTACTTCTTCATTGTATGATATTTTCTCTTAAGCCTTTAAGTTTTTCAAGAAGATACGTAGCTCTGATACCAATTGTTGGAATTAATGGGAAGTAATACTAAGAGGGGAGGAGTGAATCAGTACCTCTAAATTTTTTAGCACCTTACACAATTCATCAATAGTAATCATTCAATTCTAATTTACCAACCATTACTATTATTCTTTATTATGATTCTATTGTTTGTTCACAATATTTAATAGTTTTCAATCATTCATAGAAACATTCATGAAATTGACAAACACATAACATAAGATATGGTATCACAGAAAACTCTTGTTAGGAAGTAAAAACTGCGGTGGGGATGGAACCCACAAAACTTCTTTGTCTGCAGAATGGAAGGGAGCTGGTTAAAGCTTACAATTTGATCACTTCTGATGGTATACCCTATTAAGAATATTAAGGTGGAGACCTGTTAATATCTACTCTGTTAAGATCTTTAGCAACACTGATTTAAGTGTGCACTTAGTTATGAGATTTACAATAGGACGGTTAAGCCCACCTTTCTTGAAAGGATTTCATTAGTGTACTACACTTGTTAGAATGAGTACAAATGTTGACCTAACTTATGCAATCTACTATTGCTGATTTATAGATCCATTAAAGATTTTACCATAATAATATCACCTTAAGGGATTAATGAATACCTTTTCTCTGCTTGTCAGTAGCCTCTATTCTATTCTTGAAAACTGATTAGATTTTGTTTGTGTTCTTCTGCATGAATTCTCTGTCTGGTCTTTAGTTTCTCTCTGTGGCTACTATCTTCTTTGAACAAAAACTATTCTCAATGGATTGAGAACCTATTTATACAAGTATTTGACCTATCATGGAATTCACGTTTTACAATGTTAACTCTCAGATCCAAGGTTTACAACTTTACCTTGATCTTTAGTTTGCATGTTTTAAAATAGTAAAACTAATTAAAACAATAAAAATTACATTGCTTCCTCTGCACATAATGGGTTTAAAACAAAATCAAGAAGTTATAAATACAACTTTAGTGATTTATTTGATGTGGAAAGTCAGATCCACTTTTTGCAGAATGTAACTGACTGTCGGTTCTTGGTCATTAGTTTGAACTTGCAGTTTGTTGGTGTTCCTTGACTGAATTGTTAGTTGGGTTCCCTGTATCTGTCGGTAGCCTCTCTTTTATGTACTGTTAGGTAGCACTATTGTTACTCGTCGGGTATCTTTTACCTTTTGTCATCAGGTAACACTTAACAGTGTTTGTCAAGTAACCTTGGTGTTGGATAGTGTTGTGCCCCGTCTGTCGGTGTAGAGTAAACCGATGGTGCAGATCATGTTTTTCTCTAAGTATACTAATGGAAAAATATAATGCATTCATGTAAGTTACTTCAAAATTTTTGGAAGTCAATGTTATATTTTGAAAGATGATAGAAATGGAAATATTGACTCCAAAGGTGAAGAAGGAATATTTTTAGTGTATTCTACCAAAAGCAAAGCCTATAAATGTCTCAACAAATCCTCTAATGAAATCATTGAAAGTGTAAATGTCAAAGTAAATTAATTTGTTGAGAAAAATGACGAGGAAAGTAGAAAAGAACTAGAAGAATACAAAAGGTTTGTCTACGGTGAACAACCTAACACTTTGCCTAAGAAATAGTGTATCTCTCTTGACCGATAGAATAAAGCACCTGAGCATCAAGCTATAAACACTGAAAATCAAGAAATTGCTCAAAATGATGCACCGAGCGATGGAGATCACAATGAAGGTCAAGATAATGATCAGAATGATGAACAAAGAGTTGAACCAGTACTTTGCAAGTATGTCAGAAAACACCATCCATAAAACTAGATCATAGGAGACAAAAAGGATGGAATGAGAACAAGAAGTAAGTCACTAAACACTAGATGTTTAATTTGTGATTTTGAGCCTAAATCTGTTAATATTGCACTTAAAAATGAAGAATGGGTCAATTCTATGAATGAAGAGATAGAAAATACTGAGAAGAATAGAACATGGACATTAGTACCTAGAAAAGATGACAAAAATGCCATTGGTAACAAATGGATATTCAGAAACAAGCTGAATGAGAATGGAAAAGTCACAAGGAACAAAGCAAGATTAGTATGCAAGGGGTATGCACAAGAAGAAGGTATTGACTATGGAGAAACCTTTCCACACATTTCTAAACTAGAAGGAGTCAGAATTCTACTAGCTTATGTTGCATTCAAATGATTCAAGGTATACCAAATTGATGTCAAATCTACATTCCTAAATGGAATACTAGAAGAAGTATACATTGAACAACTAGAAGGGTTTGTTTATCCTAACAAGAGAAACATGGTTTGTAGAGTAAAAAAATCCTTATATGGATTAAAACAAGCACCGAGAGCATGGTATGAAAGGCTTCACTCCTATCCCATAAGTATTGGATTTGTAAGAACAAATGAAAATAATAATATGTATTTAAAAGAAGATACTGATGATAATATTCTGATTGCTGAAATATTTGTTGATGATATCATATTTGGTGGTAATGATATGTTATGCAAATCATTTGCTAATTAAATGATCAAATAATTTGAGATGTCAATGTATGGGGAGATCAAATTCTTTCTTGATCTACAAATTCTTCAACAAGATGCAGGCATCTATATCACACAATCCAAATACATCAAGGAAGTGTTGAAGATATTCAAGATGGAAGACTCCAAACGAGTTAGAACACCTATGGAAAATAGATGTAAGCTAACAAAGGAAGACAAGCCAACCGAGGTAAATTAGACCCTATATAGATCAATGATTGGAAAACTCATGTATGTTGTTCATACGAGACCAAATATAGCAGATGTTAGAATAGTTGCAAGATTCTCTGCTAATCCCAAGGAATCACACATGAATTCTATCAAAAGAATTTTGAGATATCTAAATAATATCGAAGACTATTTCTTGTGGTATAAAATAGATGGAAAATTTGAGCTTCAAGTCTATATAGATACTGGTTGGGCTAGAAACATATATGATCGAAAGAGCACAACAGGAGGAGAATTCTTCATGGGTGACAGACTTGTTACATGGATAAGTAAGAAGAAAGGATGCATCTCAAAATCTACTATAGAAGCAAAATATGTGGCTACTGCTACAAATTGCTCCAAAATTGCATGGATCAAGCAATTACTAGAAGGTAAGAATATGAAAATTCTTGAGCCTATGATAATACTAGTGCAATAAACATTTCAAAGAACCCAGTCATGCATGCTAAGAGAAAAACATATTTCTATCAAGTATCATTACTTAAGAGAACAAGTGCAAGAGAAAGAGGTTATACAGTAATATTCTCAATCCAAGGAAAATTTAGCAAACATATTCACAAATCCATTTCCTAAAGACACATTTGAGTACCTGAGAAAGAGACTAAGAGTCTGACCCTTGTCTATTGGTCACTATGCTGACTAGGACATTGCAACAGCCTACACATAATCACAAGATCATTCATGTTGATGCAAGAAAAGAGATGGACTGAAAACATATATCAGTACATAGCAAGGTAATTATTTGCACCGATCACTAGAGTTATTATATTGCTAATGAAGGGAAATTCAAGGAATATATTATGAAAAGAAATAGATTTAGTTTGGCATTGTTGTCAAAGGGAGAGATGACTAAAGGGAGAGAAGTATCCAAAAAGAGAGATGACTTAAGGAAGAGATTATATGCATATGAAATATCTATCAGAAGTATTCAAAGGGAAAGATATACTTAATGAATATGGATTATTGTTAGAATATGTAATCTTTCCTTGGTAAAATATATTATAAACCAAGGTAGTTTAGTTTATTTATTATGTAAGTAGGAGATTCCTATAGAATCCCTAAATGAACACTTGTCCTCTTTTCCATGTGCGAGGACATAATATTTATTTGTAATTTCTTTTTATTCTAGATTACTCCTTAAGAGGAAATAGCACAAGTGGCAGACACATTATGAATGTGGCTCACATGCACATGGGAGTTACATTCAACTCCTTTCTTATCATCTCTACATAAGAGATGCTTCTTTTCTCTTTATCATACTCTCTTATTAACTTGCAACACTTAGTTTCTCATTTCTCATTCTCTTGAAGCATTGTATGAGCATTTCTCTCTCTCTCTCTCTCTCTCTCTCTCTCTCTCTCTCTCTTAGGCTTTTTGGCCCTTTCATAATAATATCATGGGGGTTTTTTTTACGCTTCTCCTTCTTCAAAAAAATTATCTCATATTGTATGGTGAATGCTTCTAGATTTGGTTATTTCATGGTATGCATTTCCTCACACTTTGCTCATTAGATTAAACAAGATATTTTTTGCTCTTCCTTATCATTTCTTACATGGTATCAGA
Organism: Thuja plicata; assembly: GCA_018584345.1. Taxonomy (NCBI): domain Eukaryota; kingdom Viridiplantae; phylum Streptophyta; class Pinopsida; order Cupressales; family Cupressaceae; genus Thuja; species Thuja plicata. The sequence goes on from MU226028.1 coordinate 2,210,621, forward strand.
GCAGCTTGGTTTAATCTTTGTTTGAGTGTATAGGTGGAGGAGCTACCATATTTTGAAGCACTCCATTTGGAGACTATTGAGAGAGTATCATTTGGTTTCTAACAATTTTGTGTTGCAGGTTGTCCTTCAAAAAAATTGAAAAACTCCCCTCTCCTTATTCTTATAGTTTTTTATTAAAAAAATTATCTTTTATTGTTCATATATATATTCTTAGCGCATGTTTTTTTTTTTTTTAAATTTAATATAAAATTTTATTTTTTAATATATATAATAGTATTTATCTTAAAAGAAATATAAATAAAATAAATAAAATTTTTAAAAAAATCACATAATATTCTTCCCTCCCATCGTTCCCTTTTCCCTCCCTCCCTTATCGGCATTTCTTTTTTTAATTTTTCCAAACCTAACCCAACCCGCACTACCCTACCCTAACCCTACCCGCAACCTGCATTATATCCCCCACCCCCTACCAACCCTACCCGCAACCCGCATTACATTCCCCTAGTGCTAAGAACTTTCATCTCCCTAGCGCTAAGCACTTTCATCTCTTTGCCTTCGTGTTTGGCTGTGCAAACGCACCGTCATTCATTTTTTTTGGGATCAAGGCGATCACTTCATTTTTTGGCACTCATTAAACTCGTTGTTCTGCTTTTACTCCCCCGCCGCTTTGTCTTTCTCTACTCACCCTGCACAATCCCAATCCACCGGTAGAAAGAGACACGCCAACTGGTTTGTAGTTATATATGCAGATCATACATTTTGTGTGCATGTCAGGGCTGTTATACAAGAAGAGTGGATATCTTGTATTGTAGAGTAATTCATCGGTTTTATTGAAATACAGAGGATATAGGATTTAAATCACCGTTGAGCGATGGGTAAAAGTTGAGGATTTTCATTTTCAATCAAACCAGCCGCTCTCAAATCCGTACTCCCGCTTCTCCCTGCATTCTCCACCTTAGCCGATCTCCAAGCGGCTATCACTAGTGTTTATCCCTATCTCCACTCTGCGCCACCATTCTCTCCCCCTTGGTTGCTCCTCTGTTATTCTTTCTGCCGCCACCCCCTCCAAGTTCTGTCGCCTCCTTCTCGGCCTCCATCCCTCTGCTCCTCCCCGCACAGCGTACATGGAAGGCTGGAAATTTGTATAAATCATAGTTTTAAGTTAGTCTTTTCTTTCATCGTTTTAGTTTTTTTTAGTTTTTTTTAAAAAAAAAAACTTTAGCCTGGTTTTCTTAGTTATCGTTTTTAGATTTAGTTTATTTTTTATTATCTTTAAAATAAATTTAGTTTAATATGTAGTTTATTTCCTTTTAAGTAGCTTTAATTTTTTAAAATCTCTTTTGTTTCTAATAGTTTTAATCGATAGATTTAGCTTAACTTTTTTTAGTTTTAAATTATATACAGATTAATAGTTTTTAGTTTTAATCCTTTGTTTAATTTTTTATTAGATATAGTTTATTTCATTAAATAGATCTATTTAATCTTAGTTAACTGAAATTAAATAGATCTAGTTAATCTTAGTTTATTTGATTTGTTGCATGCAGGTTCTTTTTGA
>MU226028.1:2226331-2237938 GCA_018584345.1 Thuja plicata
CTTTGCATTCTTCTCGCCATGAGTGCTTCTATTTCATCTAGATCTTCTTCTTCACTTTCACTTTCACTGTCTCTTCTAGATGAGTGTCTCTGACTAGATTTTCTTATTCTCATAGAAGACTTAAATGTAGTCTCTAAACTTGGTATGACACTATTATAAAATTATTCATCTCAAATGAAATCAGCCTACGAATCAGGCTATCAAGAGTGATTGTATTATTTTATACTTCTCTCATTTGTTGAATAGCAAAGACTCTAATAGCATATACAAGAAATAAGGTTCTTAAGATTTTACTTACCACTGTCTCCTCTTCAAGTGTACCTCCAAGGCCTCGTATAGCATTGACTACTTCTTTTATTCTTGTGCTCTACTGAGTGATGTTTTCACCTTCTTTCATTCTAAGATCATCAAACTTTCCTCTAAGGCTTTCTGCCTTAGCTGTCAGAACATTTGTATCACCTCCATGTACAAGATTTAGTTGATCCCACATTGTCTTTGCATTTTTGCAATCTTTGGCATCCTCAAATTTAGCATCATAGAGTGAGGCAGAAAGCTCTATAACCATGCAGTTATGTTCATTCTTTACTCTCAATTGATCTACTATCAATGCTCCTATAGGAAACACATTTTTAGTATCTAAGTATTGAGTAATATCATTGCCAATACCTGATAAGTGGATTTTTATTCTACTTTTCCATGAAGTAAAGTTGTCTTTGTTCAACTTGGGCACATCTCGTCTATTCATCTTGTGATCTTTACTTAGGTCTTGAAACCTTCCTTCTAAGCACACAAGCTCTGATACCAATTGTTAGTAATAACTGAGAGGGGGGGTGAATCAGTGACCTTAAAAAATTATCCTTTAAACTTTAATCCACCAATCAATACACCTCAGGTTATTAAGTCCCTATAAGATGTATGCCTTTAAAATACTTGAAATAATTAAATGCCTGTCTATTTACCTTGTCTGTCCTTATTCTCCTTGATTACCGATAAGCAGTAAAAATTATTTACCAAAGTTCAGTAAATACGCAGAGTATACCAATCAATCCAGAAATGCATATGTGAAATGTAAAACAATAAAGTAATAAACCATACACATATAACACAAATTTTAACCTGGAAACCCTGTTAAGGGAAAAAACCACTGGGACCGATACCCCAAATTTTTACTCTTCTGAAGTGAGCACTGTTAGGAGCTGACTTTGTTAAAGGTTACAAACACACGGTTAAGTGTGACCTTGTTAGAGGATTTTTATACATAGGTTATCACTCAGTATCTGGCATCTATGCTACCATCCTTGAATCAGCCTTTAGACTATCAATAGGCTTTATGCTAATCTTACTACCATCTTTGAATCAGCCTCCTTCTTAGACTATCAATAGGCTTTAGGTAAGACCGATGCTACTATCATGAGTCAACCTTTTTGGTAATCTATTAGGATATACCTCAATTATAGAAGACGGTTAAGTCCTACTCTGTTAAGAGACTTAATGCTTCAATGGTTAAATTGAAACACAATGACCTATTTCTAATGCAACTTTGAATTGAAGATATTCAGATCTATTTATGTATAATACCTCTTTGATCAATGTATCAATTCAATTACTTTGTGCTTCACACTTTCTTCTTTGTGATGTTGTGCTTCACTGTTCGTCGGTGTTTGTAGAATTATTTAGCTCTCCCTTAGCTTAATTGATCAAGACTGTATGAATTTTATCCTTCACCAGTTTCTCTTCAGCATCTTCTTTCAATTCACTCCCCCGTGTATCTGATTGCTTGCGGAAATGAATTATGCTTGTCTCTTATATAGACATGATATTCCTTAATTCTTAATTCTTTATTCTTGATCCTTGGTGTGAAAAAAAATCTAGCCAATTTGATTTACGGATTTAACTCCTAATTTATCTCGTAGTTATCTTCTTGTCAGCTGTATAAATCAATTTCTTAACCGTGGTTGAATAAAACAAATAAAACAATCAGTTAAGTCTATCCTTAAGCTCTGCCAACTAGATTTTTTGTCATTTTTTGATCTCTCTATTCTGTTGGTCAATTTTGCAGTTTTCCATCAGTGACAACTGCCAGTTTCATCGGTGTAACTTTAGTTAGCTTTGAAATCTCCATCCGTCGGGCATCATTGGATCTTTCTTGTCGGGCAACTCTATTTTCAGCTCATCGGGCATCTTGTGATTCTACTTGTTGGGCAACATTGTCTTCTTCTTGTCGGGCATCACTGTGACTTTTTCTCTATCTTTACCAATGGTGTGCACTCCGTCGTTGTTGTCTGTCACTTAGTGAGAACTTGACTTTTATGTATTGCTGAAAGCATAACCTCTGTTCCATTGATTCTCTAAAGTCTTTGGCATTATGCATATGACCGTACAGATGATATCAAGTTGACATCAATGAAACTACAAACCATTAATTGATTTAATGTCTTGCATCATCTTCAACTTAACATTATCAAACATTCAACCAGTTACATGTCATCAGCGGATCACGTCATGAACAAGAAAGACAAAAATTTAGAAATGATGAAATCATGTCTATAAAAGAAACAAGCTAATTCATTATGAATTGGGGGAATAATAGACGATGCTGATGAGAATAATAGTGAAGATAAGAAGTCTTCATACAGTCCTGATCAAAAAAGTTGTTCAAAGAACAGAGCTAAAGATTTATGTGGACACCGAGAAATAGAGAAGCAACAACATTCACTGAGTAGAAAGAAGTGGAGTAAGGGAACAAAAGTAAACATTGATTAGAAAGGTATTATGAGCTTGCAATAGATCTGAACATCTACAAGATTAAGTTGTATGTATGAACAGATCATATACTATTTCAGTTTAACTATTGATTCATAAAATCTCTTAACAGAGTGGGATTTAAAAATCCTTTATATATTGAGATACATCCTGAGGAGTATCAAAAAGTTTCTCATGAAGATAGCATAGTGAAATGCCAGATATCAAGTGACAAACTATTATATTTAAATCCTCTAACAAGGTCGCACTTAACAGTGTGTTTGTAACCTTTAACAAGGTTGGCTCTTCACTGAGCTCACTTTAGAAGAGTGAGAATTTTGGGTTACTGATCGCAAGTGGTTTTTCCCCTAACAGGGTTTCCACGTTAAAAATCCATGTGTCAAATGTGTATATGGTTCATTTCTTTAATGTTTTGCTTTACACATTACTAAAATAGGATTGATCGGTAAAAACAAAGTTAAATTTACTGTATTTCAGTAAAGGCTAGACTGTTATTCATTAAAGCTTAAGAAAAAGGATAAATAGTGTACTCTAAGTAGTATTTATTTGATAATATTATTTAAGGGCATACACCTTGTAAGACTGAAGATAACTAGAGGTTTATATTTGTGGTATAAATTTTTGGGTTGATTTATTGGATTAATTTTTGAGGCCATTGATTCAACCCCCTCTCACTTATTCGAAGAGTACATACAAATGTATGGGGACTAGCTTAGGATATTTTCCATTGGTGGCTCTCTATATTATGTTACATTGATTGATGATGCAACTAGGAAAGTATGGATTTATTTCATCGGGCCTAAATATGATGTATTTGAAACTTATAAAAAATGGAAAAGCTTGGTTGAATGAGAATGATAAAAGACTAAAATGTATCAGATCTGATAATGGTGGTGAGTATTTCACAAAATAATTTGAAGATTATTCTTCATCTAATGGTATTCATAGGCATAAAATAGCTCCAAGGACTCCACAAGAAAATGGATTGGTTGAACGCATCAATAGGAAAATAAGGGAGTGTGTAAGGGCTATGAGTTTGCATACTAGGCTTCCCTTAAACATGTGGGTAGAGGTTGTAAACATTTTTTTTATTTAATTAATAGAGGCCCCTCTACTCATTTGAGTTGTAGTATTCCAAAGGAAGCATGGATAGGTAAGAAGGTGAGTTATTCTTTCCTCAAAACCTTTGATTGGGAAGCATTTGCACATATAGATTCTTAAAATAGAACCAAGTTGGAAGCTACATCAAAGAAATGTGTGTTCTTTGGATATGGAATTAATGAGTTAGCCTATAGACTTTGTGATTTTGAGAATAAAAAAATTGTGAGAAGCAGGGATGTCATATTCAATGAGAAAGTGTTATACCAAGATTAGTTGCGGCAACATGAGAAGAAAGAAAATGATTATGTAGTGTTGGATGATATTCCTAAATATAATCTTGTAGTGATTCCTCATGATCCAAAATAATAGCAACACCAAATACCTCCAACTCTAGTGAATGTTAGATGATCTTCAAGGCTAAGTAGACCCCCAGACTAGTTTTCTCCCTCTTTGTATTCTATTTTGTTGACTAATGATGGTGAACCAGAATGTTATGATGAAGCTATGCAACTAGATACCAAGGTTTAGTGGGAGGATGGAATGACAGAAGAAATGGACCCCGCATTGAAAAATAAGACTTGGGGATTATGCAAGTTGCCTGCAGGTAAAAAATATTTACAGAATAAATGGGTTTATAGATTGAAAGAGGAGGATGGAGGTAAGAAAATATTTAAATCAAGGTTAGTTGTAAAGAGATTTGCATAGAAAAATGGCATTGATTTTGAAATAACTTCCATTCGTACTATTTTAAGTATTATGGCTACTAAAGATTTGCATTTGGAGTAAATAGATGTAAAAAATTCCTTTCTCTATGGTGATTTGGAGGAGGAGATATATATGGAACAACCCCAATGATTTGAGGTTGGAGGTAAGGAGAAGTTTGTGTGCAGATTAAAGAAGAGTTTATATGGCTTAAAACAACGACCTCGACAATGGTATTTAAAATTTTATATTTTTACGGTTAAGCATGGCTTTAGAACTCCATTATTTTATGTTAGTATGTTGATAACATGCTTGTAGTTCGGTCTAACATGGATCAAATAAGAGAGTTAAAATAATAGTTAGCAAAATCCTTTTCTATGAAGGATTTGGGGGCATAAAAAGAAATCCTTGGTATGAAAACATACAGAGGTAGGTAGAACAAAAAATTGACTCTATCTCTGGATGATTCTGTTGGAAAGATTCTCCATGGAGAATGCAAAAGTTTTCAGTATATATTTGCCTAGAAATTTGAAATTGACTAAGGATATGTGTCCAAAGACACAAGAGGAGGAGGAAAAAATGTCCAAGGTACCCTATTCTTCAGCTATAGAAAGTTTAATGTATGTCATGGTACGCACTAGACCTGATATTGCACATGTATTAGGAGTTGTTAGTAGGTATATGAGTCATCCTGGCATTGATAATTGGACTATGAAAAAATGGATTCTCAGATACTTGAGACGTACATCCAACAAATGTTTATGTTTTAGGGGCTCTAGTACTAATTTACAAGGCTATGTTGACTCAAATTTGGAAGGAGACATGGATACCAGAAAGAGTACAACAAGATATGTTTTTATTTTCTATGGTACAAAGGTGAGTTGGAAATCCAAGTTACAAAAGATGGTTTCTTTATCCACCACAGAGGCAGAGTATGTAGCTACAATAGAGGAAACCAAGTAGATGATATGGCTGTAATCCTTCATGGAAGAAATGGAAAAAAACACAAGTTAACAATTATTTTTTTAAAGATAGCCAGAGTGTCATTCATTTTTCCAAGAATTTGGCCTTGCATTCAAAGATAAAACACATAAATTTGAGGTATCACTTCATTCAACCATCATTGGATGATGGATGGTTAAGGTTGGAAAAGATACATATAGATGAAAATCCAGCGGATATGTTTACAAAGACAGTGACAAGGGAGAAAATGATCTCCTTTTTAGCTTAGGTTGGTCTACATCACTAAAAAAACAACACAAAACAACAGAGACCAGATTGTTTCTTTCAGTGGGAGCTACAGGGGTAGCAGTATTGCTATAGGATCAGTCTCCAAGTGGGATATTTTTTAGTGTAGATCATGATTAGTCTCCAAGTGGAATATTATTAGTTTGTGGTGACTGATTAGGCAAGTACTATACACTTTTCTGCAATTCATCGGGTTAACTCATCAAGCTTTTTTGTGTTGACTCATCAACCATTTCCCTAGGTTGACTCATTAACCATTTTCCTGGGTTGACTCATCAACCATTTACCTCAGTTGACCTATCAAGAATGTTTTAGGGTTATTTTGATTTGTAAGGGATCACTAGTTGTAATCTATTGAAATTATTGGATAATAACATTGGACTCTCTTTTTGGTGGACATAGCCTAGGATTAGGTGAACCACGTTAAATCTATGTCTTCTAGTTCTACTTATGTGTTCTTTATTCCTTTGCATTATAGGTTATATTTGCATGTAACTACTAGATATATGTCTTCTATTGCTAACATCTCTGAACTTGTTTTTGTTCCAAGATTTTATAAGGTGTTGGTGCTCCTTGAAGTAGATTCTTTTAAATCTATAAGGCATTGGTGGTCCTTGGGGTGGGTTCTCTTAAATGTTTGTAAGGGGTGGGTACTCCTAGAATTGGTGCTCTAAACATTTTCCAGTAAGGCCTAATAAAATACTTGTTCATAGTATGTTTTTACCCTTTAAGGGGTTTCCACTCAAATCACTGTGTCAAGGTGTATTTCTTGAGTGTTTAATGTATTGATTGCATTATCTTATTAATTTGATATTGTCATATAATCTACTACAAGTAATAATTTCATTTTGTTAAAGTTATTTTTTTGTTTAAGAATATTCATTATTTTTATTGATCACTTATTCACCCCACCCTCTCAATGATCTTATCATTCCAACAATGGTCCAAGGAGGAAAAGTACTACACGACTATATTTTAGGTAGTGTAAAAGGGGCTGAGAGCTCCTTCATTTTTTGAGAGGACTAGGACACATGTAGGGGTCAGTGATGTTAGGGTGATCAGTGGGGATGTAATACCCCACCGAGGAACCCAAGAGAACTAACCTAAACATGACACTAAGTTAACTAGATAAATTTTTTTTAAAAATGTTAACAAACAACAATGATAACATCATGGAAGCAACATAATGAAGTACATGACATACACATAAGTACAACTCAACAAATATACAATTCTTGAGGGTTCCTTGATGTAGAATTACTTAAGAAAGATAATCTATGAGAACAACTATAAAGAGCTAACATAAAGGATACATCAACTGAATCCAATAATATACATCTCATATAACAATTCCACATATACAATAGATACCCAAGGTATACAACCAAATCAAAATCCACTGCACAAGTCGCAGGGTTTGCAATAATACATAACAGTACAATACATCCTCCAAGGAATGTCAACCAATATCCACATATGATACAAATATGTACAACTCATGAAACATCACAAGTCTCGAAAAGAATAAGAAGAATAAGAAACTGCAACAAGGATCATCCAAGCATAAATAAGAACCATTAGAATCTCAATGGTAATAAGAATCACTACCACCCGACCGCACGGAGCCAAAGGTCCACTCCCACCGTGCAAAGGAGATAACATCAGACCCACACATGGGAACACAAACTAGAAAGACTAAAGTAGGAGTATAAGGATGGAAAGATCAAGATAACTGGAAAATTGAAAATCAAAACAAAGGTACACCATCCAAAGATAAAAGAACAAACTTAAGGTATCCAAAACACCAACAAAACCCAAATACCAAATCCAAATCACCAAGTGCCAAAGACACAACCATAAATGGTAAAACAAGACCTATGGAGGAGACTTAGGCTACATTCCATGGGAGTTTCATCACATTTTCAATAACTTGAGTTACCCTGGACTAGCCTCTCTAGACAGCAGACCTCTCAACATGACTCATGCGGAGTTGGAATACCCTCTCATAAAGATGAGGAATCTAACCATACCTACTCTCTAGGTATCAACTCATTCTTATCCTTAGTATGTACTAGCACTCAAGGCATAAGCGAGGCATCATGATCAATCTTGTATTTAATGTTAACCCCAAGTTTTATTATTACATTATCACTTATTAATAACTTACGATAGGTCACCCTGGACTAGCCTCTTTGGGCCCCAGAATCCTATTGTAAGCCACTCCCCTAAGATGCACCTAAATAACCACCCCTAAGCTCAAGGTCAAATATAATATCATAAATCTTATAAACTGGTTCTTACCAATATAGGAACTAATGGTTATCCGTTAACCATAACAATATGAGGAACTCTCAATAGATCACATAACAGAAGTTCAGTAATACTAGGTTCAGAAAGGACTATCGAACCAACATAACACAATAAAGACATGCACTGGAAATCACTCACAAGACACCATGCAGAAAAAAATCCCACAATAATCATACAGAAAGGAATTGGCAACAAGAAACCAACATGCCCAGGTACAGCACCCTAAGGATCCACTAGTCCCCAACAGATAACCAAGGAATACACAGTTCCACAAAAAGAAGAACAAAACCATATACCATATCAATAACTTCCAACATACATCCTGATATGAAAATCACAATCTCAGAGAGATCTAATCAAATATAGAGCTAACACAGTGATAAACAAATTTATAATACTTGTTATGCAAATTCATCTATCCAGTTAATTACTAACATACTATAATCAAATCTTCAGAAAGATGCATACAAAGCTCCTATAAATTAATTTATAAAACGTCACATATAAATTAATCTATTGAATAATTACTAACATCCGACTACAATTACATTATGTATGGAAATACAAATATAATTGGTATTAATATTATTCTCTCAATATCAATACTTTATGCCTAATTTAATAACTCACGCATACACAAAATAAACCATTTAAAAAAATAAATATTTAATACATATAAAGCTATATATATGAAAAATCATATTTTAATCCTATATATAAAAACAACTAATAATACTAATTAAAATCATCAATTGAAACCTCTTTAATTAACTATTAGTTAAATAAAGGAAATACTTAATAAAACAATTTTAAAAACATATTATTTAAAACTAGCTTTATTATAAAACAAAATTTTAATCTAAACTAAATTTAAATTAGTTAAAAATTGATTTAATTTAAAACAACAACAAAAAACAAAAATAAAATTAATTTAATACATTAGGGGGCGAGTCTCGGGCCCACCCCCAACTTCCCGCAGCTCCCTTTTATAAGGGACTGCTCGCGGCCACATGGGGTCTACCGCAGGGCGGTGGTACCCTACGGTCCCCACCGTGGGAAACCACGATGGGTCCGCAGGCCCATAGCCTGCGGTCCCCTGTGGTCCTGCGGCTTGGGACATCATGGGGAAGGGTGTGGTGACCCCTACCACCCACCTTCCTTCACTTAATGTTTTTTTTTTAAACATTGTTTTTTTAAAACCTTTTAAATACTAACTTTTCGTTTACGGATATAAATATATATATTTTTTAAAATTCTAGTGAAAACATTAAGAGAGACCAAACTGTATTTTTTTTATAATTTCCAGCAATCTCATTATTTTTTAAATATTTTTTTTCTACAATATTGATAATAATAATATATTCGTTTTCAATACTAAATTGATTAAGCTATTTTTTACTATTATAGGCATTTTCCAACAGAGGATCTAAATAAAATAAAGAGGGATTTTTTTTTCTTCCTCCTACATGTAAAATGATAAAAACAAGAACAAAATTCTAATTTCATTATTAAAAATTTCAAGAAGAGTTTTATTGTTTTCAAGCATGCAAATTAACCCAATTTTCTTTTTTTCTTGCAGATTTGATCAGGGGTTTAGGCAAGGACATGGTGAGGGTATGAATTTCATCTTTCCATGGCAAGGAGCTACATATCTGAGGATTTCAAGCAAGATTAACAACATTTATTGATTTTTCCTCAAAGAAGTCTTCCTCCTAGAGATCTGAAACCCTAAGGCCCAAAATTGAAAACTCATACATTACAATTAAAAACCCTAATGCTCTTTTGAAGCTAACACCCAAAAATGAAACCCCTTTATGCCCACAAGCACAAAATTGAAGCCAAGATCATAATTTCTCAATTCTAAATCAATGAAACTACCAAATACTCAAACATGGAAGATCACACTAAGGGTCCTAGCTTTCAGATGCATGGAAGATGGTGATCTAAAAGCTAGAATTCAAAAGATGAAGACCCTACCTTAATAACTGATGAGAAGCACAAATTTCACAAATCCAAGCAAGAAGAATCGAGAAATCCAAGCAAGCTCTCTCAAAACTCCAATCACCTGATTTCTCCTTCTCTCTGATTGAACCACCTCCAAAAAGGCTTCCAATCCAAAGATATAGATAATCCAAACAATTAGGTTTTCAAAAAGTGAAAACCCTAAAGGGAATATAAATTATCTAATTATTAATTAAAATAATTTTTTAATTTTCAATTTCACTTAAAGCATGCAAAACTCAACTTTGGAATATAAAAGCAAAGTGTTGAATTGATAATGCATGAGAATATATTTTAATTAAATTAATCAATTAACCATGCAACTATGGACAATTAATTATAATAATTAAATTTAATATTTATTAAATACCAATTATTTTAATCAAGACTTAATAATTAAATAAATTAATTAAATATAGGAATTTAATTAATATTTAATTATTAAATAGCCATATATTTCATATATCAATGTTTTAACCTTATTATAGGTGCAATAATTAACATTAATATTTAGCATAAATATTCATTAAATAAATCAAGCTAAAAACATCATTAATCCATCTAAAACCCATCTAAACAGATAATCAATTGAAACAGATAATCAACTGAAATAGAACCACAAACACACACACACACACACAAATAGGCTCACGAATCCACATCACTTGACAGATTCAAATAGGATAGTCAAGAATATTCTTTGTCCATCAATAGGACAAAATAAGGGTTTAGGGTATGGATTTGGACCTGATATTATCTCCCCTCTCTTACCATTGAGATATTGCGATAGGGCACGCTCACTCTTGCCAATTCAGGGAAGACAGCCCGATACCTACAAACCTGCCATCACAAAGATGAGCATACATGCATATAATATAGAAAATAATGGTTGAGACTAGTTTATTGTGTGGATCTCACCGAAGCAAGTAACTATGACTCTGTCCCATACCATGTCAAGCACATCAAACAGTAATGCAAAACATAAAAATGATCCATGTGCATATAAATCTAGGGTCAGTATTGTCAGAAAACCATAATCGAAATGGAATCCTAACATATCCATAACCATCATGAAATAAACATAAATCATATGCAAACAAGAGATATAATACACTAAGAAATGAATCAATAACATACTGAAATGTGACATATGAATATCCTAACAACCATCTGAAATAACTAGTCACATACATGAAGGTCCTAAAAGAGTCGGCAATCAAAACAGTAAGGCAGACTAAGGGGTAGGTATTATAGGGGATGAGAGAGAGTGGCTTGAGAAAATGGACTTTAAGAAAGTCCAGCTTGAGAAAGTGGACTTTCTCAAGTGGGTTGAGTTGCTAAGTATTCCTTAATGGAATGTGACAACATTAGGAGGTGGGTCAGAGTAGAATTTAGGATTAGGATTAGATTAGCATGGGTGAATGGGTTGAGAAGGGTTAGAACCCAGGGTAGAAGTGGTTGAGATAGGTTAGGTTGGGGTTT
>MU226028.1:2237988-2249898 GCA_018584345.1 Thuja plicata
AATATTAATAAATTAAATAAACTTATTTAATTCATTTAGAAATATAGGAATTAATTATTTAAACAATTTAATTGCTTTTTAATAATTAGGGGACTATAGCCATTTTAATTAAATTAAATAGGCTAGGAGAATGGGTTATTTGCAAGTGGGTATTTGATTTTGGGATTTATTTAATTCCTTTATAATTAAATACTATAGCCATATTTGATTTTTGATTCGATTTGATTGGTCGAAATTGATTTGAATTACATGGCTATAATAGTTAATATAAATTAGTGATAAAAAATCACCTAGGATATTAAATTGATTTGGAGAATTATGCCAAGCAGTAACAGGGTTGTTTGGACATAATCAAGGGTATGATCACATTTAAGGAAAATAGGGTCCATAGTTAGAACATACCAATATTCAGGTGGTTACATTTTCCCCTCTTTGAATTAATGTGCGAGCAGTGCATTGATTCAAAGAAAGTTTTCAATTTTGACTTCACAAAGATTGAGAATCCTGCTCTTGGTTGTCGAACAAAATGTTGATGAGATCAGTCTTGCACTTGATTGAACCAAAATGATAGAATTGATTTTTGAACTTGGTTGTCGTCCAAAGATCAATAAAAGATTTTAAAAATACCAATTCTGAACTTGGTTGTCGTCCAAAGATTGATAATACTAATTATAAACTTGGTTGTCATCCAAAAGCCAGTATGAAGCTGCTAGGAGCTTTAAAAATCTTTTAAAATGAGGAAACATAAGATATCCAGCTCATGAGAACCAAAGCTTTCTATCCAACAGTTCTGACTTTAGTCAACGAATCTGTTATGCCCCTAGTTTGTTTGATAACAAAGTCATTCTGATGTTGTTTCGAGCAAAAATATAATGGATGATAGTGTGATCATGCCCCCTCAGGAACAAAATTGAAGAAAAAGAAATGAAATCCCGTAGTTAAAGAGAACATAACACTTGCAGGAAGTGATAAGGCCAGAAAGAGTGAAGTAGAAGATGGTGTGTGTAAAAATAAACACACGATTATCAAGTTAATTATGTGAAAATATAAGTGATAATGATGTTTAGATCAAGATGTATGATGAAAATGTGCAGTATTGTACCAATGTGGTGAATAAATGAAGCAAATTCACAATTTTTGAAACTGTCGCAAAATGACACTATGCTACTGAAAATATCGTAGGCACCCTCGATTTGGTTCCCGATTGAGGAAAAAGAGAACACAAATGATTTTGTAGTTGGCTGGGAGGAGTTCTGAAAACCCTAAATGTCCCATAAGACCCATATAAGCCTCCAAATTGACCATTTCACTATTCATTTTGACATTCAGCTATAGCAACTTAGAGAGCTCTGCAGAGAAAATGGTGGTCCCCGTGAGGAAACATCATTTCAAGATGAGCCAACGACACCAGCAACCAGCCGATTACCCACAGCCGGTAAGTGCTCGATAAACTACCCTGTGAATTTTGCATTTTTGAATTTTATGCATTTTGGTGTGTTTTATAGCCTGTAGAAGGTAGGATCACATTCGGGATTCCAGATTGCATCCTACGAAACACGCATCGCATCCAGTTTTTCCCAGATCGTATCTAGTTTTTCCTGAATTCTGTGTCGCATCTGAATTTTCCTAGATCACATCCAGTTCTTTAGATTTAGTTATGTTTTTAGCTAGATTCCATCAGTGAATCATATCCTAGATTTTGGGGATCGCACCCCACATTTAGGATTGCATCCTATTTTTCTAGGATCGCATCCCGTATGTGCAATCGCATCCTATATTTCCAAGATCACATCTGGTAAAACACTTATGTTTTCAAATTTTTTTGATCTGTTTACGTCGTGTGAACTTGAAATGAATTAGTAGAGTAGGAATATGCCCTTTGTTGTAGATAGAATATTGATGCTTTACTGTGCTGTCAAAAATCAGGCCCAGTTTGAGGTAGTCGCCTTTCGAGGCACGTAGCCTACGCGAGTTCTAGCATTGTCTGGCTAATTGTCAGATGATGAGAAAACTATCATGATCCGGTGTGGATTGTGAGCACTGATTGGTTTACCTAAGATCAGGGTAAACCGAGGGTTATTGACTACTTTGGATGAGAGATGGCATTCGGAGCACAACACCTTCCACCTTCCTACCGGTGAGATCACTGTGACACCCAAGGATGTTTGGAGGATCTTGTGTGTGCCCATGGTTGGACATGAGGTTTTCTTCAAGTCAAGAGCTGGTGTTGTGATTGGGACTGCTCGGAGATTCTTTCAGGATGACAGCATAGATCGCAGATACCTGTCCTGGGACTACATGGTCGATCACTATGATCGATTAGCTGTATACTTAGCTGGATTGGTAGGCGGCATCCTTATTCCAGACAGAGGGAAGCATGGTTTCTTGGTGGGCTGGGTCGGCATGGTAGAGAAGATGATCATCCATCACCGACGATTTGCCTGAGGGAGCTGCATATTAGCTCATATATATCGAGAGCTTCATGAGATTGTTTACCACCATACCCGCAGCATGACTATGGGTATATTGATTCTCCAGGTATGGGCCTGGGAGCACATCCCTGTGACATGGCTGATTGGCGACAGGCAGAGGGCACCAGAGCAGCCCTATGTGTACATGTACGCAGGTCTATTACAGCAGCCCCACCTGGGCAAGGTTGAGTATTGGCATCAATTATTCAATGATATGATAGAGGTCATGTGGCAACCATACCTAGACTATGAGGTATGGACATTTGATGCTTAGTAGGTTCCCTTTTTATGTCAGAGAAAATATCTGATAGGCCAGACCAGGTATATTATAGAGCGCTTCCTAATCACCAGGATTTTGAGACAGTATGGCCGATGATAGGGCTGTACTAAGGATGTGGTAGTATATGCGTGGATCAGAGATGAGGTAGCTGATTGGGGAGCACAGTTGACTTATGATACTGCCACATAGGACATCCATGATATGGTAGGGATAGACTGGGACCCTCGCCCAGATGTTGAGGATGCTGGGGTGTCAGATGGATATGCTATAGAGATGCTTCAACATCCATTTCCATGATTCATAGTGCCTGAGGAGATTATTCCTCGTATAGAGGAGCCGCTAGATTATGATCCCAAGGATCGACCTTTCAGGGGGAGAGGCGGTAGAGATAGAGCACCAGGCAGAAATGGGGGTCATGATGGTGGTAGAGATGGTGGCAGAGGTGGCAGGCATCCTCCCCCAGATGATGGACATGATGGTGATGACCGGGGGGGAGGTGGAGAGGCAGTGGATACCGGCGGTCTGAGTGGCAGTGATCAGAGATGGCCAAGATACAGGTTTGTGGCCCCACAAAGAGATCATGGCCCATTACTTACTCCTGAGTAGCAGAGACAGTGGAGACAGAGAGTGCAGGAGCAGGATCCTGGCAGAGATGAGGACCCTCTTTCGAGGTGTGAGCAGGAGAAAGAGGAGCTCAGAGCTTAGATCACAGACTTGGAGGCTAGGGTGACTACTGCAGAGGCACTTTTAGTAGATAGGGATAGACAGCTTGAGTGGCTAAGAGCTAAGAGGGATACACAAGCCCGGACAATAGTCCATCAGGGATAGAGGGTGAATTATTATTACACCTTGTATCATGGAGAAGTTTCTGAGGGTCAGAGGGCACCCACATTTTCTCATATAGCTCAGCAGTCAGAGGGGGCCATGCCGCCTCCAGCAGTGCCATTCATACCACCTCCTCCTCCTCCTCCTGATCAGGGAGAGGGGGCGGGCCAGAGTTGATACTGTGCACCATTTTGCTTCTTTTTGAGATTATACATGTATATCTGGATCCTACTGAGATCCCCTTTTTGTATATTACATTGACTCGTATATATATATCTGATTCGTGCTTTTTGGCATACCGATTCTCTTTATGTGCACTGACACTTTGTATACTATCTTATATAGTTTATGCTGTGATACTCCTTATGCTCACTGATACTCTTTATGCTCATCGATACTTGTTATGCTCACTGATACTCTTTATGTTTTGATTCGTATCATGTTTGTAGTTTCTAGATTCTGACATGTTTCATGTGGTAAATGTATCCTTTTTGCTTTCCATAGATGTGGTAAATGTATCTTTTGCACATGTGATGATATCTTGATCTCGTGATGAGTGAGTTTATAGTTTGATAACATCATTTTTATAATGTGGATGTGATGAGTACATTACTGATGTGAAAAAATGATATCTATGTGAAAATGCAAATGTATGTTTTCTTTTATTTTTCAGTGATGGAAAAATACATGTATTGATGCACTTAGGATGTAAAAGTAAAAATGCAATACATGGATGTTTTATTTTTTGTATTTTCCAGTTCCGCGTTTCCAAATGGATGCAAAATGTATGCTATGGATGATATCAGTAATATAAATGATGTAATTAACTTGATATTTGTAGAAGAAGATAGAAACCATATTTTGAGCTTAAATTTCCTTATGTTTGTTATATACTGTTGGCAAAATGCATCAGGCAATCTTTAAATACAGCTATATGAAGACTCTTAGGACTTGTCACTGATTTAGCAAATATTGCAACATTTTTATCATCATTGGGCTCTTTTGGAATGGATACCATCGAATAGTACAATCATCACTAATACCCACTGATATTATGATAATATGAATACTATATCTTATTGGGATGTCGGAAATAGACTTAGGCATCAAGGCATAGAAGCCAGGATAACAAAACAGTCACCTTCCTTTTAATATACCAGTTTCTGATTAAGGCAAGATATTGGACCCGCAATGACCTTGAAAATTCATATCCTTGGGTACATTATGATTCATATAACTTAGTGATAATCTGGATCAGAAAATAGACAAGGAAATTGCATCAAACTCACCGTCATTTACACATAACAGAGATCGAGATATATGCGGCTATCCACTCATAGTGGTAGCTCTTACCATAAACATCCTAGTCAAGTGAAATTTATAGGATCATGTGAAATAATCACCATACATAGAAGATCAAGAAAACATTATGCCCCCAATCCTTGTGACTCTTTGTCTTTGCACAGACGTCATTGAGTAACTAAGAAGACATAACAAATCAAAAATTGTGAATCAATCCAATAAAATTTATAATTACTTAGATGCCCCCAATTGAAAACATCATCAGGACATGAAAAAATCATAATCAAACCATTATCAAACTGTGCATTTTAAGTACTAGTGTTTGTTTATTCATTTGTCAAACACAGTAAAGATTCATCAATCAATAAATTGCAATACAAGTAATATGGTGTTCCATGTCTGTGCCTTTGATAGGATAATCTATTCCTATTTGTGATCCAGTATAGCCTTGTGTATGAATGTAAATGTCATGTCCCATGTCGTCAAAAGACACCTTTGTTTTGAGTGAGTGACATTGGTATGCATGTATCAAGAAATATCGTGTCCGTGAGGCAAACCATCCTAGAGAAACCTATTAGCCAAGACTGACTATGCCAAGAAAGATGCCCCTAGTGCAGAATGACTTATTCCTAAGACGTAAAGATAGACAAATCCTAAGTGAGGATAAGATAGTCACATAGGAAAATGAAGTCAGCGTACAAGAACAGGCAAAATTATGAAGGCCTAGTATTAGTAGCGCATTGATAGATGGAGCGCAAAACACAAGTGACACCTGATTGCCAGGTTTTCACCACTTGGCAAGATCGTTTGCTTTATTTTTGCTACCAAGATGCTTGTTTTACCAGGTGCTCACCAAGGCACTTTTCTCTTTTTCAATTTTTTTGCTATTTTTTCTTTTTTGAATGTTTTTGTAGTATCAAGGCACCTATTTACCAGGTTTTCACCAAGGATACCCATTTTGAAGGACCTTTTCCACTATTTTTGGATTTCTTCAGGATCAATTTTTTGAATGTTTTTGGTGTTTTGCAAGAACTTTTTGCTGTACAGGCTCTGCTAGCCAAACATTAAGTGTAGAACCACTTCAAATGTAGAGTGTTGATAGGATTGGGAAGAACATCTCCCTCAGGTGTAGCTAATTGATAAGCTCCAGTCCCAAAAGTAGTCATGATAACATAAGGCCCCAGCTAGTTTGGTTCAAACTTTCCTTTCTGCTCTCTATTAGGCTGGTTCTTAGGATTTTCTTTCAAGACAAGGTCTCCCACTTCAAAATTGCATGGTTTAACCTTCTTGTTGTAACCTTTGGACATTCTTTCTTGGTACACTTTGAGGTGATCGAACGCTTGTTGTCTACGCTCATCCAATAGGTCCAGAGAATTTATCTGATCAATGCGGTACTGTTTGTCAGTAACCAGTCCTTGTAAAGATATCCACAAAGATGGGATTTCAACCTCAATACGTAGTACTTCCTTAGTGCCATAGACTAGAGCAAATGGTAAGGCTCTAGTTGGTGTTCTAATGCTTGTTCTGTAGGCCCATAGTGCCAGATTTAGTTATAAATGCCAGTCTCTGCCAGACTTGCTCATAGTTTTATGTAGGATTTTGAGAATTTTTTTGTTCGATGCCTCACTCTATCCATTACCTTGAGGATAATATACCGAAGAGCAATGTTGAGTAATATGGAACTGTTCACAGAGGTCATCAATGTCTTGGTTTTTAAATTGGCCCCCATTGTCTGTCACAATTGAAGAGGGTATCCCATATTTGTACAAATAATGTAGTTCAAAATGAAGATAGCCACCTGTTTTCCAGTGGCTTTGATTAGGGGCACGGCCTCGACCCACTTTGTGAAATACTCAATGGCTGTAATGATGAACTTGTGTCCATTTGAAGAGTTGGGATATATCTATCCAACAAAGTCAAAGGCCCATTGCTGAAATGGCCAATGTGTTATAAAAGGTATGAGTTCTCTGGCAGGAGCATGGATGAGGTTTCCATGTGTTTGGCATTTAAGACATGCTTTGGAAAATTGAATAACATCCTTCTCCATTGTAGGCCAATAATAGCCTATTTTGAGCAGCTTTTTAGCTAATGAAAATCTATTTGAGTGTGATCCACATACACCTTCGTGGACATCTTTTAAAGCTAGATCAAACTCTTCTAGTTCTAAACACTGAAGAAGTGTACCATTGAGACTACATCAATATAGGTTTTTAGTTATGAGGACGTAACGCGATGTTGTCCTAATTAGGGATCTTTTCTTATTTCTAGATAGATTGGCAGGAATGGTTTGGTCTGAAAGGTAGGCAATAATACTGGTATATCGGGATTGATCAGGAGTATTTAAGGCACAGATTACCTGGTATTTTGGATTGGCAAAGGCAGGATAGGATATTTCTTCCACCAAGAAGTCATAGCAGAATTGATGTTCCTCTAATTGTAACATGGACGCCAAGGTAGCCATAGCATCTGCAGCTTTATTCTCTAATCTTGGTATCTGTTGAAAGGTGACGAAGACAAAGTATTTCTTCAAATCATCAAGTAGTTGTTTGTAGGGCATCAATTTTTCATCTTTTGTTTGATATTCCCCATTGATTTGATTGATAACTAGTTGGGAGTCACCATATATGTATAGCTCAATGATCTTCCATTCTATAGCAAGCTTGAGGTTGTTGACCAATGCTTCATACTCTGAGACATTATTGGTGCAAGGAAACATTAATTTGTAAGATTTCGGAATCTTATATCCTTGTGGAGTAATGAAGAGAACTCCGGCTCTAGATCCTTGTTGAGTAAATTACCCATCAAAGTACATCTGCCATGAATGTTCGGTGAGATGCATGATTGTTTCATCAGGAAATTCAATTAGCAATGGTGTATCATCTTGGAGTGGTGAATCGGCCAGTTGATCTGCAAGTACCTGTCCTTTGATAGCCCTCCGTTCAACATACTCAATGTCAAACTCACTTAGAATAAGGACCCATTTTGCCAAACGGCCTGTTAATGCTATTCTTCTTAAAAGATACTTTAGAGGATTGATCTTAGCTATGAGCTTGACTGTGTGCAAGAGCATGTAGTGTCTTAATTTCTGTGATGCAAAGACAACTGCTAAGCATGATTTCTTAATAATGCTAGAATTGAGCTCATAAGCAACTAGAGTTCTGCTAATGTAGTAGATAGCTCACTCTTTCTTTGTTTCATCCTCTTGCGCCAATAATACTCCTAGTGATGTAGTTGTAGCTGAAATATATAGGAGCAAAGGTTTTCAATGAATAGGTGCCATAAGAATTGGTGGAGCAGCCAGGTACGCCTTTAATTCCCTAAAGTTGGTTTCACAGTTTTCATCCCAGTTGAATGTAACCCCTTTATGTAGCAGCTTAGTAAAGGGTTGTGCTTTATCTGCAAGTTGGGACATGAATCTCCTGATAGACTGGAGTCTCCCTTGTAGCATCCTCATTTGGCTGATATTACGTGGAGGAGTCATCTCTAGAATAACTTTTAACTTTGCCGGATCTACTTTGATTCCCTTAGCTAATACAATGAATCCTAGGAGCTTTCCTGATTGAACCCCAAAGGCACATTTCTTTGGATTTAGCCTGAGTTGAAATTGTTCCATTCGATCTAATATCTTTCCTAAATCAGCCATATGAGTACCTCTTTCTTTGGATTTAGCCAGTGTGTCATCGACATAGTCTTCCATGTTTTTGTGCATCATGTCATGGAATATGGTTGTCATAGCTCTTTGATATGTCACTCCAGCATTCTTTAGCCCAAATGGCATGACGTTCTAGCAAAATGTGCCCCATGCACATGTGAATGCGATTTTCTCTTGATCCTCAGGGGCAATCTTGATTTGATTATAACCTGAGAATCCATCCATTAAGAAATACATCTGGTAGCCAGCTGTAAGGTCTATAATCATATTAATATTTGGTAGAGGGAAATCGTCCTTCAGACATGCTTTGTTGAGGTCCCTAAAGTCTGTGCAGATCCTAATAGATTTATTAGTTTTAGAAATAGGGACCACATTGGAGATCCAAGCTGCATAGGAAATGACCCAAATGAAACCAACTTTTAACAACTTTTCTAATTCTGCTTTCACTAGTAATGCAACATGCCGATGCATTTTTCTAAGTTTTTGCTTCACAGGTTTGATCCCAGGAGTTATAGGTAAGTGGTGCATAATGAGATTGGGATCTAGCCCTGGCATATCAATGTAGGACCAGGCAAAGTTGATCTTTTTCTCCTTCAGGAACTCTGTGAATTGTACCTTCTCTTCTTCTGATAGGGATTATGCTAGATGAACTATCTGAGGATCTCCAACAGTGCTCAAGTTCACTGGTTGTGTTGGTTCAATTAATACCGAAGATCTTTCCTGAAAGTGTTCAGGGAGGATATCAAGAGCCTCATCCTTTGGTGCCTCTGAGAGGTTTTCACCATCGAATACATCTTTTTTCTTTACTATTTTGGGATCTGATATAGCCACAGAGTGGTTTTCACCATTAGTCTACTTTTCCTTTTTATTTTTCAATTTGTGACTAAGAAACTTGATATCTTCCTGTGACATGTTCTCGCTCCTTGCATTGGTGGAAGAGGGATGAGGTTCACAAGCATTAAGATAACAAGCTAGGGAGTGTTCATTGGAAAATTTGAGCATAGGTGTAGGATCTATTACAGTCCAATCAATGAGTTCTGGAAGTACCAATTTTAGGTAGTTAGGTTCTGAGAAGGACAGCATTGTGTTAGCATCAAAACTGTTAACCGACATGACACGGTCTATTAAGTTAATATCTTTGATGTTTAGGTCAATAAGAGTGAGATCATTGTTAAAAGGGTCATTGTTAAAAGGGTCGTTGTCAGTCATATATGGATCAAACTCTAGTGACTCATCAGTAGATAACTCATCATCATCTCTTTGTAAAAGGAGGCTTCTTGCTTGTAGCCTATGAAATTCTCATAGAGTTATGTATTCACCAGTGTCTCTGTCAATGATTGGAGGAAGGAACTCTTCTTCTGCTTCGGGAGGATCAGTATCATTGAAAGGGATGTTAGGTCATCTACTAGGAGCTATGGGAGTTGCAAACATGTGAATTGTGTCTATCACAATTTCTTCAGAAGCAATAGATAACCAATCATACTCATAATCATGAGAGTCTGTGACATCATCATCAGATCTATTCAAGTATTCAATAATGTTTATTTGATGGACTTGGTTAGCTACTTGTAGATCAAAGTGAGGTAGGTCTAGGACATGTGTAATAGTAACCAATTGCCCCCAGTTAGGATGTAAATTTTGTGGCCAGGGTTCCTCTTGAGTGATTGTAGCTACGGTGTCTCCTACCTCTTGAATGGGCGGTTGTTCTAGCAAAGGAGTATGAAGATCCTTTGGTACCTCAAAACTAGGTACATAGCGTTTTCCTTGATATTCAGGATTCTCTATACCAATATGTAACAATCTCTCATAAAGCCATGGGTCTGATACTATTTCATTTGTTTTATCACTCTCTGCTTCAGAAGGTGGACTCTGCTTTGAAGTAGGTTTGTTGAATTGAGTATTAAAGCCTAATCCTATTTTATCTTTGTTGAGGTGGAACTCCATGTGTATGGGTTCAATGATCCCTCGTCCTGTGTCATTTAGAGGTCCTTTTCCTTTGTATCCCATTTGTTTGAGGAAATCATATCCCATTCCATACTATTCTGGGGATATCTTTACATTTTTGACCTCAGTGTCCACTGGTTCTCCTTTGTAAAGCCAATTTAAGACTACCTGCTCTTCTATGTTATCTGAAGAAGACGTGGATGCCTTTATCATACCAGTAGCCTTGTGTACTTCTAGTTTCTGGACTGTGAGAGGTGTGAATGTTGATGACGGTTTTCCATAGGATCTTGGTGATACTGGAAGCTCTATCAGGGAGGGAGTCAGGTCCAACTTGTATTCTCCCATACCTATTTCTTGAAGTTTCAATGTCTTGATAAAGCCCTTCATGACCATGTCTTTGGTAGTTTTAGGAGTAATTGCATCCATAGCCTCCTTGTTGTGTGGGATCATGCTTCCTTCTTTAATATTGTTGCAAGCATAGTTGGCATCCGTAGGAAATTTCACCTCTATTCCATTATGTGGGAATTTGATGCATTGATGATAAGTGGATGGTACAGCTTGCATCTCGTGGATCCAAGGTCTCCCTAGTAGAATGTTGTAGACTAGTGGTAGATCTAGAACTTGACATATAACATCCCTTTCAATTGGTCCAACTCTGATGGGTAGACAAATAATACCTCGGGAGGATCTTTCTTCCTCATCATATGCTTTGATGGTTATTTTATTTCTAGAGTCAATTTTTTTCTCTGAGAGGCCTAGCCTCCTGACAAGATCCAGTGTACAGATATTTAATCCGGTGCCTCCATCTATCAATACACGTCTAACATAGGATTTATGAATAAGAACTTTGATATGGAGGGGTTGATTGTGTGGATGGGTCAATGATTTGTCATCCTCCTCAAAAAAGGAGAGGTAATGTGGCGCTGAGATGTGATTGACCATCGCTTAGAATTTGTCTATATCTATATCCTTTGGAAAATTAGCTGCATGGAGAGCTTGTTCTAGGATTTCTCTATGCACAGTGGATATTTTGAGTAATTTGAAGATGGAAATTTTGGCAGTAGTTCTTTGTAATTGATCCACCAAGTCATATTTCTCTAAAGGGATAGTGACCACATGTTTTGCTCCTAGTTTAGGAATAGTGATAATAGGAACCTTGGGTGTGGATGTTGGTTTTGGAGGTCCCTTGATTGTAACCTGTACTTGGCTCTGGGTTACAGCATTTGTAGAGGATGAGGCTCCTTTGATGGTGACCATGTTGATAGATTCATTTTTAATATTGAGCATGTTGATCACATTGTCATTTTTGGAATAAGTGTAGTTTACCTCATTACCTTTCCCTTTGGATGTTTCTCCTTGATTGTAATTGGGGAATGGTTTATTAAATGTTGTGTGATCTTCATTCATAGTGTGTCCATCCACCTTGATCTTACCCC
>MU226028.1:2263215-2292762 GCA_018584345.1 Thuja plicata
CCCCTCTGTCCCCCTCCCCCCCCAACAAACAAATCTCTTTTTCTTGCAGGTACAGGTTCGAGACTACGGATTTGGACTCAGATTTGGATTCCCTTTTCGGCAAACTTTCGGGATCCGCGAACAGATTTTCTGTCGGACCTGTGTAGGTCAGGGTCGACATTATTGGGTCAGGGTTGAAATTTGTGGTTCAAGGTCAACCTTTTTCATAATACAATGTCAGAACAGAAAATGATTTCTGGGTTTTGTTCGTCTCTGCGTTTCCTTTCCGGATCATACTTCAATTTTTCCAGAAACAGTCTATAGACCTCAGAAACCAGCATTCTTTGATCTGCAATATTTCAAGGTTAGTGTATTTCTCCTATCCATTTCAATTCAAATCCTTAATCATTCTAAATCTATCACACATTCCTTTCCATAAAAATGGGGAACTTAAGACTTTCCTCTTTGCTCTCATTTCCAAATGATTGATTCATTTGTGCATTGATCCCTCTCTTGGGGTTAATCAATTTGGATAATTCATTTGTGCATCTTGGGATAGAAGAGGAATATCTTATCTTTCCCCCCACTTATTTCAAATGTTACATTTCTTATGTTACACATTTTTACATAGTTACATTTTATATGTTACAACAATATATATATGTTATATGGTAATATATGAATGTGTTGGTTTTTTTAGTACAGTGGATCAACTTTTTTGCACTCGCACTCACACTAAATGTTTCAATGTGGATGCTCTAGATAGACAGATTCAGATTTTTTCAAAGATGAAATATGCTAGCCCGGCTGAAATTTGTGTATCTGGATAACTCTCTGAATTATGGGAAACAAGAATGGAAGGTCATCTTTGGTTCTCGCTATTTTTCGAAGCATAAATCTTTCATTCACTTCTAGGTCACAACCTCTAATAGATTTTATGCTCTAATGCCTTCTTCCCCTAGGGATTCCTCTAGGGTTTCTCCATGGGAGAGGAAATCGTTGGAGAAGGAAATGGGTTTTACCTTAAAACCTAGCTCTAAACAGATGAATGCATTCAATATGGACATTCACAAATCAATAGCTAATTCCCATTCAAATGGTGAGGTATATTCCCCGCCGCATCGAAGGAAAATTACCCTAAAAATTCTTTGCTTCCTGGGGATCGAAACATAGAACTAGATCTTTCCTAGCAGCGACAAAATGAGGTAATGGCAATTAAATCCAACAAATGCATCTCCTCTACAACCAGTATTGTTAGTAATGGTAAACCTCGACCTATCTCACCCATAGGTACGGTATACTCACCTCCTCATAGAAGATCCAAGGATGTAAAGAATAAATTTTTCTCTCATGAAGATAAGACTTTGGAGGTTCCTAAGAGATGTAATGATTTTATATCTACTACTAACCTTAATCAGAGAAATAAACTAGTTATTAAGCATGGCTTGGTTGATATAACACAAAAGATGTGTGCAGATTTTGGTTTATTTTGCAGATGGGATGGCATTGGGGCTTCGGTAGGAATGATTGCAAAATGGATAAAATCACAATTAGATAATAAGGTATGCATCACCATTCTTTAGGAAAATTTTATTTATGTTTATTTCTCTAGTAAGAATTTGAAAGAAAAATTATTATCTGAGGGATGTCTGAAGTTTAGAGACATAGGGTTTTCTACCCTAGATTGGTCTCCCTTTTTTAATCCGTCAAAATTGAATAACTTTATGGTTTAAAAGGTTGTTCTACTTAAAGATCTGCTAATTGAACTTTTGGATGATGTCTCCCTTCGGGAGATAGGAAAATATATGGGTAAATTTATAGGTTTTGTAGATTCAGATCAGTCCTATGTAGAGAAAATCATTATTGTGTGTATGGACCTCAATAAGAAACTCAAATATCCTATGTAAGTTTGTTGTGACTTGGGGTCGGTCTTAATTTACCCTAACATTATTGATGGGGATTTTTAGGAGAATGGACGCATGGTCGAAGATCCTTATAAGGCAGAGCCAGTCCAGGAGAAAACCAGGAGGAAAGATGAAGGTTGTTTGTCTCTAACCCTAAAAAACTCTGTCAATTTGAATTCAGAAGATGATATTAATATCAGCATTGAATTTCTTTCAAAAAAAGGGGGTTTTGAGATTCTTAACAACAAAGGTAGGATGGATTTAGATTTTTATAAATGCTCACAGGAGGTTAGTAATATGTCAAAGGATAAGGTTGAGTGCTTCCCTATTGACATAGATAGTTCCATGTGTCATATCTATTTGATATTCAAAACAAGGATTCACCTTTGTTTCAGAAGAAAGTATTGGATGATGGAGGGATGAATCAAAGTTTGGATTCCCATCTTTCCATCTCTTCTTCTTTAATCCTTGAAAAGCCCTCCCAAGATCTTGGAAGGGATAGTTTAGAGTCTGAAAGGAAGAAGGAGGAACAAGTTAGGTTAATATCCAAATATTTATGTGACAATATAGTGGATGAACTGATGGATAAATTTTTGGATGAGATCTGTGATGAGGAGGAAGTCGATCATCAGATGAAGTTTTTGATTCAGGAATGTTTATCACCTGATTTCCCTTTGACTTTAAAAGAGTTAGAGCTCTTTTTGGAGGAGGAAGTTTCACTAGTTAAATAACATAACTTGATATTAAGATTTGACTCATCTATTCCTGGTAAAGCTTTCCCCGATTGTGCTAAATATTTAAGGAAAAGAGATAGTAAATCATCCCAAGAGCTTAGATCTTTAGCTGGTGATGTTGCAGGTCAGGTTAAGCTTACTAATATTTTTAATGTAAGGAAGGGGAAGTTCCTTCCCAAGTTATTATGAATATCCTAACCTGGAATGTTAGGGGCCTTAATACCCCTAAAAAGCATCGTATCCTCTTACATTTCATATCAAATAGAAATTCAGATTTAATTATTTTACAAGAAACTAAATTGGATTATTTAGGACTCAAGAACCTCAATAAGAAACTAGGTGTTAAAGAAATATGGGGTGTGCCTACTTTGGGTGCCTCGGCAAGTGTAAGTATCATTTGGGACCCTAGATCAATTGCTCTATCAAAACTGGAAGAACATCTCGATTGGTGTTGTGGTATGGTAACCAGTTTACGCACAAATTTAAAATTCTTTATTTTTAATGTATATGGTCCTATACTTAATTTAGATAAGGAGAGAGTTTGGTATGAAATTGAAGAGACACTGCTTGAATTTAGTCAAGACATAGTTATTATAGGAGGAGATTTCAACATGATAACTAAGTTATCTGAGAAAAGAGGAGGCTCATACCAGCTATCCAAGGTTGCAAAAGACTTCAACGAATGGATAAATAGAAATAATCTCTGCAAAATTACCACTTCAGATGAGTATTTTACCTAGAATAATAGTTGCAAGGAATTTATTTTTATAGCTTAAAAAATAGAGCATTTATTTTTATGAGCTAACCTAGCTTAGCTTCCTTTCACCTTATTAGCAAGAGTCTTACCCTTATTTGCCTCTGACCATTTTCCTCTAGAACTAAAAATCCTAAAGGATAAAACTCCATAGAAATGTCCTTTTAAATTTGAACAGATGTGGCTTAAGAATGAAGGATTCTTAGAAATGATTAAGGAGTGGTGGATTGATATTGATATTTTAGGCTCTAAAATTTATCAAGTAGTTAATAAAATTAAGATAATAAAGCTAAAGCTGAAATCTTGGAATAAAACAAAATTTGGTAATATCTTTGATACCAAAATCTCTCTTGAAGAGAAATTGAAAACCATTAATGAAAATGTATTTGAAAGAGGCATGGATAAAACCCTATATGAAGAAGCAAAAGAACTATTAAAAGAATATGAGGATGTGTTGGCTAAGGAAGAGATCTTTTGGCGACAAAAATTGAGAAAAACGTGATTGGCTGAGGTAGATTAAAAACACTAAATTCTTCCATAATAGTACTAAGCATTGAAGATGCATTAATAGGATCACTTCCATTTCGAAAAGGAATAACAATTTCATTGAGGATCCTATAGGCATAGCTAAAGAAGTTGTTAATTACTTCAAAGAGATTTATCAAAATGCTCAAGAGACAAACTTAGATAACCAAAACAATATTCTAGAAAATATCCCCAAAATTATATCCATGGATCGAAATAAGCTTCCTTTTGCAAGATTCACGAAAGAAGAAGTAGAAGCTATCCTAAAAAAATGAAGCCTAAAAAATCTCCTAGCCCTAACAGCTTTCCTACATGTTTTGTTTCAAAAATGTTGGAGCTTCATAGGAGATGAGGTTACAGCTGCCTTGGATGGTATTAGAAACTCAGGGAATTTCTTAAAGGAAGTTAATAATACCTTTATAGCTCTTATCCCTAAAAAAGAGAAGTCAGAAATTTTTAATGATTTTAGACCAATAGCTCTTTGCAATACATTATATAAACTCTTTTCCAAAACAATGGCAAGTAGGCTTCAAAAACTTATTTCGAACATTATTAGTGACAAACAGTATGGTTTTGTGCCTAGAAGATCTGTCTATGATGGTATTATTATCGCCCATGAGGCAATGCATTATGTCAAATATAAAAATAAATCAAGTATGCTAATAAAGTTAAACATTAAAAAAGCATATGATAAGGTAGATTGGTCCTTTTTAAAGAAATCCCTACTAGCCTTTGGGTTTCAAGAGAAATGAATAAACTTAATTTATACTTGTACTTATACCCCTAAATTATCAGTACTTGTAAATGGAACCCCTCAGGGATTCTTTGGTATCACGAGGTGGATTCGTCAAGGGGAACCAATCTTCCCTTTTCTCTTCATCATTATGGCTGAAGCTCTTGGTCATGCCATAAATAAAGCAAAATTTGACAATAAAATCTAGGGTATTCAAATTACTAGAGATGTTGACTCTACAACCCATCAACAATTTATTGATGAAACTATGTTATATGGGCAGAGCTCCATATCGGAAGCCAAAGAATTTAAACTAATTTTAGATCAATATACCTTTGCCTCAGGACAAGAAATTAATAAAGAAAAATATTAGATTTTTTCTTCAACACTTCTCCTCCTCTTGAACAAGGAATTATTAATCTATTGAATTTCAAGAAAGGTAATCTTCCTTGTAAATATTTAGGTCTCTATTTGGATCTAGGATCAAGGACTTATGTGTTATGGTCCCATACAATAGACAAAATTGAAGGCAGAATGACCTCTTGGAAAGGTAAATGGTTGTCATCGACAGGAAGAGCCATCATGATCCAATCGGTTCTCTCTACTATTCCACTTTATTAATTATCCTGTTTTGAATTTCTGGTTAACCAAAGAAATGAACTTAATAAAATATTGAGAACCTTTTTATGGCAAGGCTCTGAGGAAAAATAGAAAATTTCCCTTCTAGTGTGGGACAAGGTTTGTAGGCCAAAAAATGAAAGAGGAGTAGGTATGAAATATCTTAAAATCCAAAGAAAATCCTTTCGAGCAAAATTAGTTTGGAAAATGTTTAATAATCCTAATCTCAAATGGGTTAAAATATTATCTCATTAACACCTAAATCAACCTAGTCACATAAATATTTTTAGAGAGAAGAACTCTCCTAGAGGTTTTAGAATTTGGAACTTTATGCTTGATTGTAGATTCATTATCCAAGAAAAGTTAACCTGGAACCTTGGCCAAGGGGAAGATGCCATGTTCTGGTCTGATTTGTGGGAAGGACATCAAGATATTAATCAGTTAGGTGATTGGACCCATTCCATAGGTATTTTAGAAGTCCGTGAGGGCTCCAAGGTTAAATATTATGTAACCTTTGATAATGAAAATGAAGATGGATGGAAATGGAAGGATAGAGGTTGTTTGAATCTTCCAAGGAATGAGGAAGCTAGTCTTAGCTCTATCCTAAATTCTAGGAAACCTACACATCATAATAAACCTGATAAATTAATTTGGGATGGAAATAAAACTAGGGTATACAAAATTAAGGATGGATATAATTATCTTAGATCAAAATTAACAAGCCCTAAAGATAATCCTCCTTATGCCCTTCTTTGGGGAAAAAATAATTTGCCTAAACCACCTGGTTAGTATGGAATAGGAAAATTCTCACTACTAATAGGTTCCGAAGAATGGGATTTCATGGCCCAAGAAGATGTCCTCTATGTGAAAAACATGAGGAAACCATTGACCATATTCTTCTGGGATGTCCTTTTTGCAAACAAGTATGGTATTGGCTATATAAAAAAATTAGATTGAAAATCTGCATTCCTAGAATCAACTTCAGATTTCCTCCTCTCATGGTCATTATTATACAAAGATATCATTTATAGTTTGTTATGGACTCTTGCCCCCTCTATTGTCCTTTGGGAAATTTAGAAAGAAAGGAACAAGCAGATCTTTCAGGATTCCAAAATGGATTTCTCAAGTTTAATCAACAAAATTGAGACCTCGATTATTGAATTTGCTAACAATAAAATAATGCTAGGCAATAAAATGGAGGCAATTATGACACTTTGGGATTAAAAAACAAGGAATAAATAGATAGGTTTGAAACTTCCCTCATTTATCGGCTATGGGGATCATCTTTCTTCACATAAAAAAATCTCTTGCAAGTGGTCTCCACCTATTGAGGGCTGGTATAAACTTAATTTTGATGGAGCCTCGCGGGGCAGCCCTGGTTTGGCTGGGAGTGGATGTTGTATCCATAACTCAGATGGAAAGGAAATTCCTAATAGTAGCATATTCATAGACAAAGAAACTAATAATTGGGTAGAATTCGAAGCCTTAGTAGAAGGCTTGACCATTAGCAAGAAACTAAGCTATTAAGGGTGATTCAACAATTATCATTAATTCCTTAAGGAAGGGATCTCTCGTACATTGGAGACTTGACTCAATCTTGTCTCCAGCACTTTCCTTATGCAAATCCTTTGATAAGACTTCTATTAACCATATATATAGAGAAGGGAATGGATGGGTAGATGAATTGGATAATTTAGCTATTGATAACTATCTTGTTACTAAATAATTTTAAGAGAGATTTATTTTAGGCTAGTTTAGGTCCTTAGTTTTCTGATATAGTCTATCCTTCCTAGTGTATATTATGCAAAATGTCATTGTCATGACTTGATATATTTTTTAGTCTACAAGCCCTCAACTCCTTATGATTAAACTAACTCATTATTAGACTGATCCTATCGTGATTACACTTAATACTTTTAATTAATAAATATTGTAACTAAACCTTCCCTTTACCTTTTTCCCTTATTAATTCATAGGTAACCCTTCTAATCTCTTTCTCCTAGCTTTCATGTCTCCGATGTCACGATAAATGTTGGCACGTAGCAATTTTTTTTGAAAAAATTAATGACACTACTATATCTGATGATTCCTCGATCGAGGAGATTTCATTTAATTTCCCTCTATCTAAAAACATCGCACGATTGAATTAAACTTATGAAATTGTAGTGAAAATGAAGACATTAAAATAGTAAGCCCTATATGTTGTCTTTATAAGCATGGGCGCAATAAAAATCATGCATAAAATCTACAAAGATCTTGGGGTTAGTGTGTGGAAAGGTTAATAATGAGGACGTCATTAATATTATGTAGTACAATTTCTATATTAAGTGAGGATGAGAAGAATTCCCTCATTACCAATTTAGAAGTATTAATGTTAAGTGAGCATCAAAAACTAGGACAAAAAGAAGATGGAATCAAGGATTATCACTTTCGTTCTTAGTGACAACAGGGTAATGGCATTTAGATGCACCATTAAACCAGAATGATGAAATAAGATGATCAACCCTATCTCATACGTAGATAGAAGGTGAAAGGAATGGGGGATGGTCACTTTGACAATGAATTTTCATTCCAAACCAACAAGAATATCGTTGGTCAATTATATGTCTTGCCACTTTTGCAGGGTATAAAAAAGTTGAAGTTATAGAAGTCACAAAGTTAATCTTTGTTGACGATATCTTGGGGGGTCTAGAGAAGATGGTTCATAGTATCAACAATCAGTTGATGGTCCCATTTACAGAGACTACAATGCGACTTGAGATTGATAAGCTAAAGGAGATTCCTAATTTCCATAGGGTGCCAATGATAACAATAAAAGACGAAAAATGGTTCGATGAACATTGGGCTGAAATGAATTGGAACTTGGATTTCTTGTTTAAGTAAATACTGAAGGAGAATATGGAGAAAGACTGGCTTCTCAAATACTAGTAGGATGAGGGTTACAACATCCCTGGTGAACTAGAGAAGGTAGAAATGGACAACTTTTGCATTTTGGCCCTTGCGGTGAAACGTTGCTCAAGCCAGACCAAGGAATCGTCTAAGGAAGATGTGGCCATTATTATCGTCAAGAAATGTGAATGGAGCTAAAATCTAATTCACAAGGACTAGAAAGATGAGTATTAAGGGAGGGTTAGGGATTTTTCTGGTTAAAGGTTTGGTTAATAACTCCATAGTTAAAGCAACAGAATCTAATAGAAGGTTTTCTAAATATGTTTTATTAAGCATTCTAGTATGGGCCTTTTGCAGGATCAAATGATAGCTTGATATAGGTTTATTTATGATATTTTAATAACAAATATACTTATATGAATTATATCATCTTCTAAAATTTGGATTTTAGAATCTAGATGGTAGGTACTATCCTTTAAATGGGTCTCTCTTAGAGATTATTATCACTTGTTTTGTTAATTATCTGTAGACAGAGTTTGATTCATTTTGTTTTTAGTATGAACATTTTAGCTAGACGCCACTTATTAGGCCTTTCCAAATGGTAGATCTTCAGATTTTAACTAATATTAGAAGTAAAAATGATAGGGTTTTATTTCTAATAATTTTTTTAAATTCTGATTCTAATTAACATAGATGAATCTCATGCCTTGATCTCAGTAGTAGAGTTAAACATGGTTTAAGATTTAATCTACTTTTCTTTGAACCTCATACGGAGTAAATTAATATATATTGCTTATATATATATATATATATATATATATATATATTCAGAAGAAAATAAAAAATTTAACATTTGTCTGACTTTGCCTATTTTTCCCTCTCTTAGTGACTTAGGACAGGTAATCCATAACCATTTTTGGTTTTGTATGTAGTTCTTAGGGGTTCCTACGGATAGGGGTCTCCCATGTGGGCGGATGTTAAGGTAATTTCTAAAAACCTCTATTAGACAATTTAGTCTGTCTAATATTTGATTATTTATTAGTCCTAAAACTGTTATAACTTTCATGTCTAACCTATGGCCTTCCTAGTAACTTATCTTTACTATCCACATGGGGAATGAACGGTCTTCTCAGAATATATAAGTTTCCTTTCTTGGTTTCATCTCCCCATGTCTTCTTTGCCTTCCTAACATGACTTCTTCCATTAAAATCACTAGCTCCAAAGTCGAGATTGCATTTGATGGAAAAATTACCATCAATCGTCAGAAAGCTATTATGTTATCAACCCATAACTTAATTGTCAAGGTAGTCTTCAAAATCCTGGGTACTGAATTTTTTACCAAAACATAGAGATAGAGAGTTAATACTGATATCCCAACAATGTTTATTGTTTTGGACCTACAGGTTGACCCAGGGAAGGAAGATATAGGGTGTCTTTGTAGAAGGATCTTTAAATGACACTACCTTCACAACTTGGGGAATGTGATCTAAAATATTAGATCAAATTTGTCCATCCCTAAACCAAAATTCTATGACTTTCCCACTATCGGGGGAGTACTTGTACCTTCATTCCCAGTGTTTGACTCTAAAGACCTTAATTCTTTCATTATAAAAAAATCTTCTATTAAAAGGAATCTGGATTTCCTTTTCGTTTTCTTCCAT
This sequence comes from Thuja plicata, assembly GCA_018584345.1. Lineage (NCBI taxonomy): Eukaryota > Viridiplantae > Streptophyta > Pinopsida > Cupressales > Cupressaceae > Thuja > Thuja plicata. Next base: position 2,273,013 of record MU226028.1, read on the forward strand.
ATCTCACATCCTGAGATAGAAGAATGGTTTGTAGATTACATTATAGATGATGACGAGGAAAATACAGACATAGATGGTTTTAGTGAATCCAAAATTGAGGAGATGGGGGAAAGTATGGTCTAAATAACAACATTTGTTCCCAAAATAATCCATGGCCTCTAACAGAAGAATTTTCATAAACTGGGGTGAATTTATTTTGTTGGAGTACTTTTAATTAGGAGCTTTCCTTTTCTATTACCCTCAGGCTTGGGTTAAGATAAATGAAGACATTATATTTTTCCATTAGTATATACAAGGAAAAACATGATGAACACCATCAGTTTATACTACACCGATAGACAGGGCACAACACTACCCAACGCCAAGGTTACCGATACTACCAAGTACAAAGCATCTTGTAAAATAGTATTCAATGTTACCTGATGACAAAAGGGATTAAGAGAACGTGACAGGTAACCAACACTAAAACACCAAAAAATAATCAAAGAGTGGAACCCGCCAGATGAAGGGAACCCAACAATCAGTTCAATGAAGGAACACCAACAAAATTTTAGTTCACACTGACGAACAAGAATCGACAGTCAGTTACATCTCGCAAAAAGTGGATCTGACTTTCCACGTCAGATAAATGACTGAAGTTTTATATTTAGGTTCTTGATTTGTTTTAAATCCATTACGTGTGGAGAAAGAAATGTAATTATTATTTTTTTATCAGTTTAACTATTTTAAAACATGCAAACTAAAATATCAAGGTCAAGTTGTATACCTTGGATCTAGAGTTAACATTGTAATGCATGATTCTAAAATAGGTCAAATACTTGTATAAATATATGCTCAATAAATTGTGAACATGTTGTTCATTGATGATTGTAGCCATTGAGAGCATCTAAGTATCAGACAAGAGAGTTCATGCAACAACACAGACAAAGATCAAATTAGTTGTCAAGAACATAACACAGGCTACCAACAAGCAGGAAAATGTATTAATCAATCACTATAGGTGATATTCATATACTGTGAGCTTTAAAGGATCTATAATTAGAAATTATAGATTGCATACAATCAGGTCAAACATATTGTACACATTCTAACAAGTGGGGTACACTTAAGAAATCCTTTCAAGGAAGGTGGACTTAACAGTCCTATTGTAAATCTCTTAACCAAGTGCACACTTCATTAGTGTCGCTTAAAGCTCTTAATAGAGTAGATCCTAACAGGTATCCACATTAATACTCCTAACAGGGTAGATCATCAAAAGTGATCAATTGTAAGCCTTTACCAGCTCCCTTCCATTCTATAGATAGTGAAGTTTTGTGGGTGCCATCCCCACCACAATTTTTACTTCCTCACATGAGTTTTCTATGATATCATATCTTGTGTTATGTGTCTATTACTTTCATGAATGTTTCTATGAATGTTGCATACAATTAATTTTATGAATTAATAATACATGCATAAGAAAGAACATCAGATATGGTCGGTAATGCAGTAAAGATTGTTTACTAATGATGAAAGGTGAAAAGTGTTAAAAGTTGTAGAGGTACTAATTCACCCATCCCCTATCAGTACTACTTCCCATTAATCCCAACAATTGGTATTAGAGCTTATTCTCTTCTTGGAAATATTAAAGGCTTAAGAGAAAATATCATACAATGGAGAAGTGCAAACTTGATAAAATTCTTAAGAATAAAAAGCTTGAAATTCAAATGTTCTATGAATAGTATAAAGAAGCTAGAATCAATATGAGATAGTTGTTGGATGAAAGAAAGAATATGGCTTCTCGCTATAATGAGACAAATTATCTTGAGGAAGAGATTCTAGATTTATTTGAGTCTTTAGAATCAAATTCAAGAAAGGCATCAGATACATCAGAAGAAAGCATCACAAGCCTAACTGAGATCAATCTATATTTGGCTGGACAAGTCAAATCTCTACAAATCGGTGAAGAGACGCAGATGGTAAGAATGATTGATGTCATGAACAATGCAAGGCAAGCAGAACAAGAAAGAAATCTAGCTATTGATGATAGAAGAAAGATCACAGACAAGCTACAAGAGAAGGAGTCTGAGATACAAAGACTTACAAAGCATCACCACGAGGTAAGTAATCAGATTTTTTTTATGAGTCAAGAAGTAAACAGAATGAATTAGGAACACATTGAAAGAATACAGATTATCGGTGAACTAAGAGAAGAGAATGAAAAACTAAAGCATGAGGCTAGAATTCTACAAAAAAATAATGACATGATTAAGAGAGAAAAAGAGAGTACAAAAAGGATGAATGAATTCTTGAATACACAAAGAAGACCCAAAACCAACACTGAACTAGGGTACACAAAGCATGGAGAGTCATCAAATGAAGTTGATCCAAAATATCCCTACACCAATCCTAGACCAAGGAAGATGACATGCAATCACTATGGAAAGTAAGGCCACACCTCAAATGTCTCTAGGAGCAAAGAAAAAGGTATTCCTAAATCCACATTGACATTCATTGGACATTGTTATAGTTGGAACAAGAAAGGACATAAAGAACATGAATGTAAATCAAAGGTGAAAGAACCAAAGAAGGAAACCTATATGGACAAGTATTGTCCCATCTACAAAATGCATGGACACACATCTCTGGAATGTAGGAAGAAGAAAATTGAATCATGGAAACCCAAAAATGAAGAAAATGCATATAAACTGAAAAGAGTTGGTAATTCATATGTTTGGGACTACAATACATGGATAAACTACACAGCATGTGGTAGATATGGTCACATAGTTGCAAAATGCATGAGATTATGGACCAAAATGTCTAGAGGTTGGACCAATCCCAGAATGGCATGCTTGCACTGTCATAAGGTTGGACATCTAAAGAAGGACTACAGAGACCGAATAACAAAAACTACCACTTTTGCTAATGGTAACACCATTGAAGACATCAAGAAAATGAGAAAGCAAATGTGGAGGAAAGCTTCAACCAATAAGGAAGTTGGACCAAGCAATGTAGTAGGTGACACCTCATCCCATGGATCTAGTGACATCACCACCCCCGCCTAAAGATGAACAAGTAAGTATGGAACTGCACTATACCAAATCATATTTTGCATCAGTTCCATTATACAAATTGATAGATTGTCAAAATCTACATAAATAAAGATGCATATTATGTTACTTGTTACAATTCTGATAAAAAAACCCCGCTGGTAAACACATACCAAAAATCACAGGTAACTATAAAGGATGAGCTATTTACACTTGCCGAGAATTGTTGGTCAACACATAAAATGGCTAAGTTGCTAATGTAACCTGACACCTGTCAGTAAGGAAGGAAAGTTATAAAGTTGTCTTGACACAACACCGATATCCATCAATGAAAGCAACAATCTTATCAGCCATCCCAAGCATCTTGTTAAGATCGAGAATGTTATTTGAAGAGTCTTCTTGATGAACTCCATCTTCATGAAATGATGAGTTGTTGAGCATTTATGACAGACTTAGGGCAAAAGTCTATAAATACTCGACAGGAGCACTTCATTCTTCACACATGATTTGAGAAGAAAGAGCAAAGAAAAAACAAAGTGATAAGAGAGTATTTAGTAGAGAAACCTTGAATCGATCCAATGGACTCCAAACAGATCACTCACTATCCACAAGGATCAAAGTAAGTACCAAAAACACTAAAGAACTCTGTTGTTATTTTTAGAAAAGCCCAAAAATCAAAATACGATGGCAACCACTTCAAGAACCATAAAATTGAAGAATGATAAGAAGAATATCATTAAATTGATAAAGAACAACACTTGTGTGGAACCTAAGTATAATATATGCCCAGAGATTGCATCACAACCATATGATTGTGGCGCATTTTTTAAAATTCCACCTAGTGTTTTGCTGATAGAAGACCTGAGGTCCTACATTCACTACAAGATCACTGAGATAGGTGATTTGGAGATAGATCAAGCTTAGAAGAAGCTATGTGATGGACAAGGAAACCTGAAAGAATACAAGAATATACAAATAAAAGGGATAACAAATGCCCTATATTTCTTGAGGGTTTTCAAAACCGACTGGATTAGGTTAAGTTTGAGCAAAATGCATGACCATAAGTTATGGTTGGATGAACCTAAGAAGATCACAAAGGATGTGTTACATGCTATAACTGGTTACCCCATTACCGACAAACCTAAGGCACACAAGCATCCCTCTCATCCAGAAGTTGAAAAACTCACAAATGTTGTGTGGGATAACATAGGACTCAAGGTGAACACCATCATCGACGAGGAACTGAGGTTCGGTGCATGTGTGATAGGCTAAAAAATCTTCCAAGAAAGCAGGATAAACAACATTGCATCAACAATAGTAAGCACATCCTACAAAATTGTCACAAAGGGAATACAGATGGATCTATGTGAGATCCTATTAAAGCAACTTGATGAGAATATGACAACAATCAGGTCTTCAAAGATAAACACATGTAAGTTTGGTTCACTCATCATGTGTATATTCTTTTATTTTAAAGAACACTTTCCTTTAGTTGGCAAAGTGAAATGGGACATTACCAAGCCAGTCACATTGCAGATTAGTGAGCTTATCAAGTCACTAGGTGATAACTTTGATTCAGTGATGACTGAATACTTCCTTGACTTCAAGGAAAAGATGATGGAAAGAGTGAGGATCTCTGAACAGTTGATTGAAAAACATAGGGATAAATTATGTTTCATGGTGGATTTTGATTTCACTCATATTAAAATAGTTGTACCAAGGACAACCTGGTTAGCACCTCTTGACTATGAGATCAACATAGATCAAGAAACAAATGCAATTGATGCATTGTTGAATGAACCACTTGACAACAAGAAACCAAGATTTGGGACATATGAAGAGGCCAAGTCCAAGATAAAAATAGGCCTAGTAATCAAGAATACTGTCAACAAGAAAAACAAGATGGTTAAGAATCTTGAAAAGATGTTGTTGGACAATGAGGAGGAAAAATAACAAATAGAGGAAACGGAGGAATAGGGTACCATCGGTGAAGAGCAACGTGAGCAAGAATCATATTTTGAGGCCACTGAATCTGATACACCTCCACCTCCTACAAAGAAACTAAGAACCATAGCAGCTTAGAGAACAAGAAGTCAAACTGTAAAAGCCACTACACCTCTCAAGAAAGGTCAAGTGAGGACCTATAAGAGGAAGCAACAAATAGAAAAGAAAATTTTGAAACAAACACCTACCAAAAGGAGGAAAGACTGGTCAAGACCAAAGCTGACATAGAAGATTCAAAAGAGGATGAGCCTAATGTAGAGAAGAAAAGCGTAGCCCCTAGAACAATGGATGGAATCACCAATTCAATTGCAACAACTGGTACAATGACTAATAGGAAAATCAGACAGTGGGAAAAGCTAGAGCCAGCGGACCAATATAAGATACAAGATGCAATAATCAAGGCAATGGTCAAGTTCAAATAGGTACCAGTAGAATTCATAGGCCAAATACCCAAAGAACTGGGTGACATAATTTCACAACAATGGTCATATGCTTTACACATAGAAAAGGAAGAAAGGGAGAGGGTACTTGTCACACTCATGCCTGCCGAATCAAAGATGGAAGAGATCAAAGAAATAATGAAAAAGCACTCAAGTAAATTTGTAGCGAAGATAAGATCTTACAAAGTGCTAGAGGATAAATTTATAGAGCTGGACAACATGACCAAGGCCAAATGGAGACAAGTCCTAGATCTACCTATAGAGTCAATAAGTTGTGAGAATCAATTACTTCTCACCACACCTTATTTAGAAGAGTAGAAAGATAAAGGTAGTCCTAAGCACATTGCTTTGGATAATGTAGATAATAATGAGCCCATTGACTTAGACAAAGTCATGGATGATCTTGAAATTCAAGACATCACTCATTATGACTCTAATAAAGATACACAGAAAGAAGATGATGTAATTTTCATATCTCTTAAGGATCAAAATAAGCAACAAGAATTGGAAACACAAGGCAATAAGGACATGGATGTTGCTAATGAAATAGGGCCAGACACGTCCATTATTGACATCATAGGAATGGACCCTATAGATCAACTACAAAAAGATGAAGATGTCACTACTCAATAGGATCAAACCGATGAGCAGGACACACTTATAGATGCAGCACAAGTGGGCACACAAAATAACATGCTAGTATTGATGAAGGACATCAATTTGCTAGAAGGAAATGAAGAGTCAAATGCAGTAGATACAAGCATACCCAAAGACAAGGGTGATGCTGAGACAAAGGATACCACAGATGAACCAAAGGATACAACTGTAGATCAAGCTACAACTGATGAAATTGCAATGGTAGTTCATACATCTGTCTCTACTCAAATCTCAAGGAACAAGAAGAGAAAGAACAAGAATCCAGTCAATCTGGATGAAATTATTGAGATTTTAGTATGTGATCCCAGGACATTGGATTCTACTGAATTAACAAAGTATGCAAGACTTTGTGAAAGGAAATCCATGCAGGACAAGTTGAGAAAAGCCACCAAGGAAGCAAAGGTAATTGAATTTGCACGAGGAATACTTCAGCAAATTGTACCTAATATAGATGTTGATAAAAAAACACCCATACTTGATTAACTAGTGGTTCTCACTGATGTAATCACATCTCAGAACATAGATGTTGAGAAGGCTATGGAAGCTATACTTGAGAAGAAGTATGAATTCAAGTTAGTTGAGAAGATAAGCCAAGAAGTGGCACTACAAAAGGTAAAGCTATCTAAACTGGTAAGCATAGTAGACCCAATAATTTTAGAAGCTATAACCTTGATACCAAAATTATGCATGTTAGATCAACTCACGAAGGAGTATACTGACAAGATAGCACAGATAGATGTTGATCTTCAAACAAGTGCACAAAATCTCACAAATAGTGAAGAGGCAATCAAATTGCACAATGAATAGCTCAAGAAAGAAAGGAAGCTGAGACAAGATATATAGATTGAAAAAACAAAGTTCAGAGATGAGGTGAATGAGCTTCAAGCTCAACTTTTATTGACACTCTCATTACTGCAAAACCATATGACAGAGGCAAGAGCACTTATTGCCACCCTAGAAATCTATGTTCTAGATAGCATTTATGATATGCATGCCAAAATTGAGCTAGAGCACATGGCATTAGAACTCCTTAAATAAAAATGGGAGAAAATGATCGAAGATATCAAGAACACCCACTCCTACAATCTTGACATATTGTAAGTTACACATTTTTTGACATCTTATAAGTTGTACATTTTTGTCATGATTATCAAAAAAGGGGGAAATGATATGTACTATCAACAGTAAAAGGGGGAAATGAAAGGAGGAAATGATTTGTATAGTCAGTCATTTGAAAGAGGAAAGAACAGGGAATGTATAGTACAAAGGCAAGTATACATGTACATATACTTATACTATACTGATGCATACTGTTAGGGGGAGTCATACAATGACAAGGATATATACATAGTGTACATACTAAACACTTTAGTATTATGCACATATCAGTTTTTTATACTAATGTCAAAGGGGGAGATTGAAGACATTATATTTTTCCATTAGTATATACAAGGAAAAACATGATGAACACCATCAGTTTATACTACACTGACAAACAGGGCATAGTACTACCTGACGCCAAGGTTACTAATACTGCCAAGTACAAAGAATTCTGACAAACACTATTCAATGTTACCCGATGACAAAAATGATGAAGGGAACCTGACGAGTAACCAATAGTGCAACCCGATGAAATAATCAAAGAGTGGAACCCAGCAGATGAAGGGAACCCGAAAATTAGTTCAATGAAGGAACGCCAACAGAATTTTAGTTCACATCGATGATCAAGAACCGACAGTCAATTACATCCCGCAAAAATTGGATCTGACTTTCCACATCAGATAAATGACTGAAGTTTTATATTTAGTTTCTTGATTTTTTTTAAATCCATTATGTGCGGAGAAAGCAATTTAATTATTATTTTTTTATCAGTTTAACTATTTTAAAACATGCAAACTAAAAGATTAAGGTCAAGTTGTATACCTTGGATCTAGAGTTAACATTGTAATGCATGATTCTAAAATAGGTTAAATACTTGTATAAATAGATGCTCAATCAATTGTCAACATGTTGTTCGATGATGATTGTAGCCAATGAGAGCATCTATGGATCAGACAAGAGAATTCATGCAACAACAAAGACAAAGATCAAATCTGTTGTCAAGAAGAGAACACAGGCTATCAACGAGTAGGAAAAGGTATTAATCAATCACTATAGGTAATATTAATATACTGTGAGCTTTAAAGGATCTATAATCAAAAATTATAGATTGCATACAGTCAGGTCAAACATATTGTACAGATTCTAACAAGTAGGTTACACTTAAAAAATCCTTTCAAGGAAGGTGGACTTAACAATCCTATTGTAAATCTCTTAACCAAGTGCACACTTCATCAGTGTTGCTTAAAGCTCTTAACAGAGTAGATCCTAACATGTCTCCACATTAATACTCCTAATAGGGTATATCATCGGAAGTGATCAATTGTAAGCCTTTACCAGCTCCCTTCCATCCTGGAGATAGCAAATTTTTGTGGGTGTCATCCCCGCCGTAGTTTTTACATCCTAACAAAAGTTTTCTACGATATCATATCTTGTGTTATGTGTCTATTACTTTCATGAATGTTTCTATGAATGTTGTAGACAATTAATTTTATGAATTAATACTACATGGATAAGAAAGAACATCAGATATGGTTGGTAATGCAATAAAGATTGTTTACTAATGATGAAAGGCGAAAAGTGTTAATAGCTTTAGAGGTACTGATTCACCCCTCCCCTCTCAGTCCTACTTCCCATTAATCCCAACAATCCTAGTATGAGTTCTTTTCAGTTAATCCCAATATATATATTGTTGAAAATGAGATAAGTAACTGAGAGGGGAGGGGTGAATCAGTTACTCCAAAACAAATCCTTTGTCCCTTATATGTCTTAAAAAATTTAACACTGTTACTCGGTTAATTAAAATATTCTTCTGTAACTCGGGTGTCAAAGTAATCTTTATAATATCTAGTGCAATTATACATTAGAGAATTAAGTGCAGAAACATAAAGCATAAAAAAAATAACATATACATAGGTGACACCAAGATTTAACATGGAAATTGTTATGCCCTACATCCCCTTCCCTACATTTTGTGTGCAAAATTTTGGGTCGCCCTTTTTTTCTTTCTGCTTTGGGCTCTTGCCCTTCTCTCTTCCTTTGTTTCTTTGTTCTCCTTCTTTGGGTTTTCTTTCCTATGGTGTTGGTTTTAGTTTTATTTTTGTCCCTCATGTCTCTGGGAACCGGTCCTAGAGTTTTTTGTTCTTTGTCCAGGAGCCGGATTCCAGACTCCAGGATTCTTTACCACGATGTCTTCTTTTCATAAGAAGGTATGGTCACACAGAATCCCTGGGCCCAGAGTTCGGAGGTCGGCTTGTTTCAAAATTTGCAAAAGGAAAGGTAACTTGCTTTTACCCCAGCTATAAATAGAAATTACCTGTCATTTTCACAATTACCGTGATTAAAACACTTATGCAATTTGGGTGAATTTCAGAGCGATATCACAGCCATTTGAGTAGAGTCTAGTGCGAGCTATTTATGAGTCATTCTGAACAATTGCGAGTGGTTTCTGGTGTTGAGTGGTGATCTTTTGAAGGTAGAAGTTATTGCAGAGTGTTCGCGACCACCTTGCCTTCCTTCCTTTCTCCAGTTTTCAGGTTGGTTGTCTGATTTTCCTCCTCCATCTTGTTGTCTTCTTTGTTGTGTTCTGTTGGCTTTTGTTGGTGTTTTCCATCTTGTTTCTTCGCTTTGTTTTTGTCTTTTTGTCTGCTTTGCCACCCGTTGGTGGGTCGGCTCTGCCAGAAGGTTGTCTGCCCTCTGTGCAGACATAATATACTTTGTAGATAGTGTATATGCTAGTACATTTTTGTTTAGGTAGCAGCTCTACATTTTGTGTATATATGTACATTCATTGTATATTGATGTATATCCTTCTTGTTTTGCATGTATATACCTTTCAGCCCCGATGTATATATGTTGTATATGTTGTATATACTATGTATATCTGCCCGATGTTGTAACTAGCTTGTCATGCTTCCTCTGTTCTCATTCACAAACTCACAAACTTGTTCCAGGCAGAATACCACCTGGTTGAAAGTCGGCTCTTGGCTGGTTTCAACCAGGCAGTTTTCTCTCTCCTCATAAACTTGCCTTAAATGACTATCCCATTTATGTCCCACATATGCATTCAAAAATTTCCAAGTGGCCTCCTCTTTTCATACATTCAGATAGTTGGCTCCGTCATTGTCACCATAACTTCCATTTATTGCATAGCCACATGACGTCCATGTGGGTCTGACAGCTCACTTTTCATGCACAACTTCTAACGGTTAGTTTTTCAAACTTCAGGTCTCTTGCCCTCACCCAACCCATGTATTTTTTTTGCTAAGTATGGTGAGACCCCCAGGCCTGGATATTAGTTAAATTTCCAAGTTTGCAAAACATATATACTTTCCAGGATTTTTGAACTAAACTAACTTTTCAGGAAAAGTAAGTGTTGCGGTGGTAAGATCTCCAGATCCCAGAGTATTATTTATCTATACATTCTGACGGTTTCCTTGCCTTGTAGGTTTCTAGAGCAATATACTTCCATCATGTCTGAGGCTTCCGCATCTTCACCACCCAGAAGTTTGGAACTTCCTTTCGCGGCGGTCACCAGGGCAGCCGTAAAATCCAAAATGGAGAGGGCCTTGGAAAAATTGCCCCTCAGTATGAAATATATAAAAGATAATATTGTTATGGGATCAAAGATTGATTCCAAAGTATAGATTATTACTAAAACCAGTGTCAGAATGTGGGCCAAAATGTAGGCCTTGGTGAAAATAATGTACATTCAGCGGCAATTCGAGGATCCACTGGCGATCAACATTGGGGATTCCAAGATCCTCAAGGCCGCCTGTTTTATCTACTTAGTGCAGTCCCCAGAGTTAATCCTCACACTTGCAGTACACTACAACTCTTCTGTCCGGGCCGTCATGCTCGCAGCCCTGGAACCCACCAGGTGTCCTACCCCTATGGTGTCTCTTGATGCTGCTACTTTCCAGATGGGCTTGGGGATCCCTTAATTCGACAAACCAGCTGTGGTTACCAGAGCAGATGCCTTAGCGCAATTCAAATAGTTGGAGGAAGTAGCCCAGATATACATGAATAACCATTGGCTCAAGACCCCAAAGAGGGATCCCAAGAGAATGAAGCTAGAACTCCCTCAGTCTGAATTTAAATAAAGTATTCAGATGGGGATAACAGCACTATCCTGGGTCTTCAGGCAACCCCATGCCCAAGAATTCTTAGCATGGATGTACTATTTTCTACTTGGCATCTCCACCAAGGGAGAATATTTTGATTGGGCCGCCATCATCTCCAACCATGTAGATTCTTAGTTTCTACAGAAAGTTTCATATGACTTCTTATGTTCTCTGGGCCCTGGTGCAACAACAGCCCACCACCAATAGATTACTTACATCGGGCATACTCGAGATTGGCCTAGGTCAAAAGGCCCCCTGGGATTATTTCCCACAGATTCAATGGGAGGCCAATTTCCCCAGTTTTTACTGGGTAAATGACGCCTTTATCTACTACAACCTGCTCACACCTACCTGGGATGTAGGATACCGCTTCTCCATAGAGGCGATGAATCTGGTCAGAAGTTACAGCCATTATTATATACAGTTCCAGCAACATACATACATAAGGGTAACCGGCTTCTCTGGGAAACCTTACTTGTTACCCAAGCATCGTGGGAACAAGATAATTCTTTTAGAATATTGCAGACAAATAATGGAGCTACATGCCTTCTATGCCTTGAATAAGGTGCCAAACATCCCATTCCCAATTACTTGTAGGAATTACTCGTGCAGTCTGGCCGCGGCCAAGGAAGCAGACAACGAGCTCAAAAGCTATAACTTAGCAGAATTCTACATGGCGCAGAAGAATTTTGATCCACACGGTAAAATTACATCAACACTTCCCCAGGTATCAGAGCCCCACCAATACCACATGGAAGACTTCTGGGAAGATTGCCAGGATGACATGGAAGTCCAGAGCTGGCATTACATTTGGATGACCATGGGAATGATGGAAAGGTTAAAGCTCCGGAGATTTCTAGATGACTTCTCAAACTCCAGATCCATAATAGATCCCCAGTACAAAGCAAAGGGGATTGATAAGTTGGCCCTCCAACCAGTGGATTGGAATGCCCAAGAGGGGCCCACCATTGAAGAGTTCACCTATAACATGGTCAAATGCAGCCACGCCTACTTTAAGAAGGTGTTCCCAGGGAGTGTCCGTAGGACTGCCCATTCGGTGCCAAAGTTGACCTCGGGAGCTGGAACTTCTTCGCATAGAGAAGCTAGGGGAAAAGGAATAATGGAAACCCCAGCTCCATAGGAGAACCCCATTATGGAGCAAATGAAATAATTGTTGGTAGCTTCCTAGCAAATGAAAGATAAATTAATCACGCGGTTGGCAACCCTGGTGCTTATGATTGGACACATCCGTCCGCCCTCTTCCCCTTCATTAGTAGTGCTTATGGTCAAAGAAACCATAGTTGATCTGGAAGAGGAGAAGGTCCTAAGGGAAGTGGGGCCACCTTTGGTCACCAGGGGGAAGAAGAGGCTTAATCCAAACCCTAAAAAGGAGCCAGAGCTGGGGATGCCTCAGATCCCACAAGTTGAAATCCTTTCTTCTGACTCCCCAGAGCTGGAGAGGGAACCAGGGTTGCTCATGTCTTGGCCAATCCTCCCCCATAGGATGAATTTGATGATGTTTTTACAACCAACAAGTTTGTGAATTTACAGGGGTACATTGAGCAGCCGAAGGCCGAAATCCCAGAATAAGAAGAAGCAACAGAACAGGAACCTGCACGGGAGCAGGAGGAGCAGGTAGAAGAAGAGAAAGAGATAGAACAAGAGATTGCCTCCAAAGTCCCAGAGATACAGAACATGGGAGTGGACCAACAAAATCAAAGTGAACAAATGGCACCAGCTGGGGGAATTGGACCTTCGGGAACAACCGTGGCCCCAGCCACCGTGTTCCAAGAGCCACTCCCGAAGGTGACATTTGGGGAGGTAATTAGTGCAGCCCAAACACTGAATCTTAGCCTATTACCTCCCCCATTACCAGAAGATGTACCAATGGAAGAGGACATCCCAGCAACAGAGGTTGAGGAAGAGCAAGAAGAAGAAGGGAAAAACCCTGGAGCAACCAATGAGGACCCAAATATCACTAAAGACATAGGCGGGGCAAAAGATATAGATACCACCGATGAAAATATTGTTGGTGAGAAAGAAGATATAGGAAAGGAGCCAGGAGAGGCTCATAATACTTAAGGGGCATAGAAAGATGTTGGGGAGAAGTCACAGCAATGCATTCTAGCTACCAAGCCACCCCTACCGCCCCCATGGTTGATAGAAACCCGAAAGAGGAAGGCCCCCCCGTCAACACCTAGAGCCCACCTTTCCTTGGCAGAAATGATGGCTCAGGAACAAAACCCACCAAAGGCCAATGAATCCCAGACAGTCCACACCCTTCAGACCGAACTGGGAGGAGAAACAGTCGCAGTGATAGCGACACCTTCCCCAGACGCAGACGAAGCGACGGCGGAGGCTAGAGATTATAACATCACGAAGATATCACTAAGGAAGAGAGGAAAATAGGGTGAGGTAGACATGTTAAAAGAGGTAGCCAAGGAAGTAGAGGCTCGCTATGAGAAGGAGGCTCAAAAGCTCAAAAAAGAATAGGAGAAAAATGCAAACCTCATGGGGTTGCTGACTGAGCTAGCCTAGCCTATCAATGCTATTCCTCTGAAGGCCTCTACATCTGATGTGCCACTACCATAGAGTGACATAGACTCACTACGGGTGATGAAAAAGAAGGCCCAAGTGGTGGATGAATGGGTTACCCTACAAGTGGGAAATGTTTGGCGTTTCCTGGTATCCACCCTCCCGGATCTATATGTGGCCCGACACATTTTACATTGGGCTGAGACCATTGTCAACATATGGGAGGGGGATAACAAAAATTATGAGGCATAGAAAGTTGAGTTAGAAGAACTCATCGGCCTCGGCGAGGAGATTGTCTTTGAATCTAGGATTTTGGGAGAAGAGTTGTTTGATTTTGTGAAGACCCAAAACTCCAGACTTGACCTCACATTGGGGGTAATCAAGCAACTGGTGGGGACTCTGCAGGAGAAGATCAATATAGTACAATATTCTTTTAATCTATTCAATTCTTTTGTTACAAAGGTCTCTGGAGCTGATCCATTCAGCACAGACACATGCACACCAGAGGATTATGTCTTGGGGGAGTTTGATAAGCTAATGGAGTCAAGGTATCAATCCCCGGAGGGAGTAGACAACTCCCAAATGATGAGAATAACTCATATGGTACTCAATAGCCATGATGCGGCCGATGAGTTTAAGGGAAATGTTCCAGACCTAGGGTTAGGGTTAGGGCTAGATGTAAATGTGTATAAATAGTAAGTCCGGCCCCATTCTAAGGGTCAGCGGAATTGATGATTTTGCAGTCCATAGTAATAGAAAAGTAGTATTTTCATTTCTCATTTGCAGAGCTCAATGTTCCTTAGTCTTTAAGCTTTCAGTAGATAGATGCTCCCTTGGAGCCACCATTGTACCATGCACCAGTGCTTGCTGGAAGAAATGTTAATGAAGAAGGGAGAGTTCTTACAATGATGTTGTTGGCATTCTATCTTCTAGATTTACAGTATTTTATGCTTTGTGTTCTTCATGTCCTTTGCTCTAACACTTAAAGTAGATTAGCGACCTCCTTTCTCTTGCTACTGATGAAGTATGAACTGATGGTTGTATGTTTCTTCGGTATTTAGTATAGTGTGTTAGAGTATTGTTAATGTTTTGAATGTTCAGCATAACTATAGGTAGATGAAATATTTCTAACCCTGCAGGATCTTTTTTAGTTTATTTGTTAAGTGTAAGCATGCTTGGAGAAACCTCACCTTCTTGAATCCCCAGAGAGAACGAGTTGAAGATAACCAGCTATCCCCTTCAAAAATAGTCACATATCCCAACTGAGCCCTGCACCATTGAGACCCAACCCTTAGATTCTTGGAGGCCTGAGGAATCTCATTTCCTTGGATAAACTTTGCAGGAAAAGTTGGCCGGTACCTGGTGACAACTTACATTTGCTGGCGGACCAGGTCACCAAAGTCCCATCAACAGAAACTGGCACTAGAAGGAGGGCATGAACTCGTCCCCCTCTCGAGATTCTAGTTTTACACCTCCCAAGGGTTCCCCAAGCCATAGCTTTAGGAATCAAGCCTTCAGTGGGATTGGGTCTTTCTCCCTAGCAAAATTTGAAAGAATCCTTAGGTCAGCCCCAAACCCTAGAAGATTTTTCAAACTTGAGCCTCCTGTTCGAAACAAACGGACCCCAAAAACCACACCAGCCACTATTGTCTGGGGGTCTTGTATACCTCAGAATATCCAAACTTCTCAGAAAATCCCAAGAACCAATGCTCAACGTGCTCAAAATCTAGTTCCCCAAATGGCTGCATACTTTGGTAACACCGAGTCCCCTATGGGAACTTTTCTGGGCGCAGCCAATGACTTACCCTCGCACCCAGAGAAAATTTTCCCACAATATGAGCACTTAGGCTCACGAACCACAGAAGAACACTTACAAGCATACAAATATGCCATGAACTGACACCAAATCCAACATGAAGATGTTGTGACCCGAATATTTCCCCTATCCCTGGGACAGGGTGAACTGAACTGGTACCTCAACCTTCCCACCAACTCCATCAACAGTTGGCAGGACATGGAGGATGCCTTCTTGGCTGCCTTCTGCATACATGTGGACTCAGCTTGGTCCCAAATCCAGTTCATTTCCATCAGAAAGGAACCCAATGAACCCCTTGTAGCATTCAATCATTGGTTCTAGCGCACCTTGAAGCGGTGCATGGGCCCTTTCATTCCATACCTGGAAGTAACCATACAGACCTATCTCAATGTGATGGACCCCTTCATTGCCACTCTCCTCTGGAGAATAACTGCCGCTTGTGACCAAGATACTTTGGCAAAGGTTTACAACCTAGCCTTAGAATTATCCCGTGGCCTTAACAAATCTATGGGTGGGATTGGGCAAAGCACACCCTTCAACATGATCCCCGATGGAACTACATACACTAGGGGATATAACCCCAATCTGGCAATGGGTGCCCCCATGATGGCAATGAATCCCCCGCCCCCGCTGATAGACCAGCAGGCCCAGTACATTTACCCATTGTAGACCCAAGTAATGCTAGGTCTGGAAGCATTCCCTTGGAACTAGCCGCAGTAGGCACAACAACCTCAGACACAACCATCTAAAGTACCCTTATTTTAGTCATTCATGGCTGAAGGATTACCACCCTCAACTCCGGGGAACTCTGCCTTCCCAGGAAACCAACAACAACAACTGTCACATTGTGATGCAAACACTCAGTTGACCACCGAGGTTGAATACCTCTGGAGAATGTTTTCCACCCTGACTGTGGACATGGGTCAGCTAAAGGTGGGGTCTTACGCACCCCAGAATTCCAATTCCCAAAGAGGGAATATTTTCTCCGACCAACGAAACAACAACGCCAGAGGAAGAAACTTCAACAACGGGCCTTGGCCCAACCAGCAGCACTAGAACAACAACGCAAACACCAAAGGTCTGCCTCCGAACCAAAATACCAACCAAAGTGGTGTTGGACACTCACATTTTACACCAGTCGTAGACTTCCAGCCCATGACTAATTGGTGTAGATTGCACGACATAGGCTCCCACAACAAGGTAAGTTGTGCCACACTGGAGAAAGTTATCATGATTTCCCAGCTGGACAAGCAACAAACATCTTATCATACTCCCCCAGAGCCTCCTATGCAAGAGTCAACTCACAGTGCATTCAACTGTGAGACCATCTTCTTTGGATCCTCCGGAGAAGATGAAGAAGAATCCAAATTGTAGGGATTCTTTGATGAATCAATTTTATCCTTTGAGGCTAATGCCTTCACCAACCCACGGGCTCCTTACAATACTCGGAGCCAAGCTGGTAAAGGACCAGTTTACATCCTACCAAGGAAACCCCTCCCCAGGATAATACACCTAACCGACCCATCCCTCTTAAAGGTTCTAGCTCTAACCAAGCAAAGGACCTAGCCGAGGGAAGCCACCAATTCTCAGGAGTAAGATTTGACATTACAAAGGCGTTAAAACAAACTACCACCTCCATGACCTTGATGGAGGTTTTTTTAAACTATCCCGAGCAGAAGAAGTCTCTTCTAAGGCTCTTGGGAAGCTCGGAGGTTGTCATTCACCCACCCAAGACTGCCTCTTTTGAGGACACCGACGCGGTTGTCTTCTGGGGAAATAATGAAGATCCTCCCTTCCTACTAGGCCTAAATATCCAAGGCAAAAACATACACAACTCCCTAGTAGGCTCCAAAGCTTTGGGCAACATCATGCCCCTATCCATATGACAGAAGCTCAGATTTCATCCCACCCCATCTAATGGCGCAGTGATTCAATTGGATAAAACTATTGTGAAAATGGTGGGAGAATTGAAGAATGTCTAGATACATCTTATTCAGGACCCCAGAATAGCCAGCATAATCTACATCCAAGTGGTGGACATCCCAGAGACTTATGGGATGTTATTAAGTTTGAATTGGTCTAAGTCCTTGAATGGGTACTTTTCGACCGACTTCTCCCACTTATGGCTCCCCTGGGAAGGAGAATCAAACAAAATCTGCATTGAAAGTGAACCCCAGATGAAACAAGCCCTTACTAAAGTCGGGAGGGTTAGCAAGGTCTTCTTCCCTGAGACTTCCTCTAGGGTGTACCAACCCTTTGAAATCATAATGTTCGATTTCACCCCCGAGGAGGATCCCATAGTCTTGCAGAGAACCCAGGACCTAGAAGAAAAGTTGAGGGTTGAGGTTAACTCTTGGGGTGCCATAGTGACCCCCACTACACTCTTTTCTGGTACTTGGTGCCGAGTACACTATCAGAAACATTCAGAGCTAGAGTGTGATCCTTTCCTTTCTGTCGCTACCCGACACATCGACACCTTCCAGAACAAAGAACATATAGTTGATTCCCCAGAACCCAGTATTCCTACTGGAAGCACTTCTTCGGTGCAATCTCTTTGGGGATCTCAATTCCAAACCCCTCCAGGGAAAAACCTCACCCATGCACCAATAGTGCAGGAGGAAGCTCCTCCCAAGTCTCCCAGAGGAAATCCAAAGGCTACTCCATCTCCCCAGCTCCAGACTATGAGTGACAATCTGTGGACCCTTAAGTTCGACGGGTCCCGATCCAAACAAGGATATGGGGCTAGAGTAGAATTAATCAACCTGCGAGGGAAATCTTTTCTTGCATCCTACAGACTGTAGTTCAACTACACAAACAATGTTACAGAGTACGAGGCTTTGATCCTAGGACTCCTATTTGCATTAAGGAAAGGAATCACCCACCTCTGGGCTCTGGGTGATTCGGAGTTGGTTGTCAAATAGGTCTGAAGTCAATATACATGTCACGACAAAAGGCTGGCTGCATACCGCAATCAGGCATGGAGCCTGTTGCCCAAATTTCTCATTTCTGTACAATTTGGCCTGGTTTTCCCTATCTTGTTTCCTCTGTCTTATTTTCCAGGCTTCATGTATAAACCCTCAGAACCCCTATAAACCCTCAGTCTTTCATGCAAACGAGATAATAAACCCTAAGCCTTGGCTCGTTATATTTCATCGTTACCTTTTTAAGTCACTTAAGACATGTGCCATAAGTCAGGTCGCTTGATCGCTTTACCAGAATCGAATATGCTTAATCATCTCCCGACTTCACTTTTGCCTTGTGTCGCGTAGTCTCGTTAAGAAATGGAATATTCTCTCAGTGACTCGAGACTTAGCGATTTCCTTTCAGTCAGGTTGTCGCTTGAACTCATGATATAAGCTTTTAAAAGAACGGGACCCACCTTCAGTCGGGTGATCACGAGAAGAAATGGAAAGTCAAAGAAATGTCTCCCGACCTTGCGCCTACTTCATGTCGCATGGTCGCTGGAACAGCTCAGTCAAAAATGTAAGGTTCTTTCTTCAGTCGCGTGGTCTCGTGATAAATGGCGATTAGTGGATAACAGTCACGACTCAGCGACTAACGGTTTCATGCTAAGAGATTTCCCTCAGTCGGGATGTCGCTAGATAAGGACGGTGAGTCAGATATCCATAATGCATAAAGTGGACAAAAGAATAGATGACACCTGTCACAAAGCCAATGGTTGTCGCCTGATCGCTTGATGAAGGAAGAGGATCACACGATAACAAGACTAAGGTATGTTTTCCCTCAGTTGCGGAGTCTCCTGATGATTTAAGGGCATAAGAAAATATAAAGCGATTAAAGGACAGCCGTTCGATGAAGAAGTAAAGTGATCTGACGGTAGTCGCAAGGTCTGGTGATAAAAGTGCCCCAGGGCAAAGGTCCTTCCGACTAAGTGATTAAGGTATGTTGCGAGGTCACCGTAAATAGAAAAGGGCACGTGCTTCAAGTTAAAGGTAAAGACACAGGATCACCCGACTCAGCGACTGAAGGCTGTCGTGTTATCTTGAAAAGAGGCATGAGCATCTGGCGACTTGGCGATAACAA
>MU226028.1:2298632-2310402 GCA_018584345.1 Thuja plicata
GCCGGCCTTCTCCAGAGATTCAACCTCGTAGTTCAAGTCCCACAGCTTGGAGGTTGATTCCATGTTTCACTAGGTTGCTGTTAGAGAAGCTTTCAGCAAGGGTGCAAACCTCAGTGACAACAGAGCCTTATTGAAGATTTTGATGCCTTCGGCATTGATCTTATTCCTCGATGATAGAATTATGTCTTGGATGCCCTTGCCGTCTCTGCCAGCACACTTGAGCCCATGGCCAGCTCAAGACTCCAGAGATTTTTGGTTGAGATGATCCCCACCCCGTCCATTCTAGATAATGTCACCCACTTTTAGGTTTTTGAGGATGATCAGCATATCTTGGCCTTCATGGCCAACATTAGTGTCTTTGAGGATCAAATAGTGGAGGAACAAGACCATGATGATACTAGGTAGGGTGACGAAGATGATGGGATCATGGACCTACCCACTAACACCATCCCAAAGGGGATGGTCACACTTGAACGTATCTTTGACTTGGACCCTCGGGACAGGGAATAGATGTCATCCTCCTCTGAGGGAGGAAAATTTGAGAAAGTAAACATCGGCCAGCCCAGTGAAGAAAAGGTGATACACATTGGCACATCCTGCTCCCCTGAGGAGAAGGAGAAGATTCTTGCGATTCTCCGAGAATACATAGACGTGATTGCATGGGGATATGAGGATTTGAAAACATACGACACATCCATTATGACTCATACTATCCCCCTGAAACCTGATGCTAAGCCTTTTTGGCAAAAGCAATGACCAGTCAACCCACTAATCAAGCCTCTAATTCGTCAATAGGTGGAGAAATTATTGTTAGCCCAGATAATCTTTCCAATCTAGCACACTATGTGGGTTTCCAATTTGGTCCCTATTAGAAAGAAGAGCGGTGAAATTCATCTTTGCGTAGATTTTCAAAACTTGAATAGAGCCTCCAAGAAAGATAATCACCCTCTCCCCTTGTTGGATGAGGTGTTATAGATAGTGAATGGATCCCAAATGATGTCTTTCTTGGATGGGTACTCTGGATATAACCAAGTCATGGTTAAATATGAAGATAGAGAGAAAACGACGTTCACCACAAAGTGGGGAACATTTTCATATCGGAGGATGCCCTTTGGATTAGTTAATGCAGGGGCCACATTTCAAAAGGCTATGGACATTGTGTTCAAGGGCCTTGTGAATCAGTGTATAATCATCTACATGGATGATTTGACCATCTTTTCTCGAGACAGGCATGACCATTCTGCCCACCTCGCCCAGATCTGTGAGAGATGTCCCTGGTATGGAATATCCCTCAACCCCAAGAAGTACATATATGGAGTCACTGAAGGGAAGTTTCTTGGGCATATTGTCTCTGAGAAGGATATATCCACTGACCCTGAGAGATTTGAAGCGCTGCTAAACCTACAAATGCCTGGCAGCAAGAAAGAGATGCGATCTTTCTTCGGAAAGATCAACTTTGTCCGGCAGTTCATCATTGGATTCGCCGAGATAGTCAAGCCACTCAATGAAATGATGAAAAAGGATACCAAAATTGAGTGGAGTCATGAAGCAAAGTGGGCGTTTGCCTAGATCAAACAAACGATAATGGAGGCACCCATCCTAGCCAGTCCGGACTACTCCCTTCCATTTTACATTTACTCATTTGCTTCACTGCATTCTGTTGTGGCGGTATTGACCCAAAAGGTTGAGGAGGAAGAGCGACCTATAGATTTCATGATGTCTCCCTTTAAGAATTCTGAATTCTGGTATTCATCGTTGAAAAAGTAGGCATTTTCTCTTGTTCGCGTTGTGAAGAAATTCTGGCATTATATTCTCCGGAGCAAGGTGCATGTTGTTGTCCCGGACTAGGCTATGAAATCTCTGCTGATGTAGAGTGAAATGGGTGAAAGATGGGGTAAATGGATGGCCATCCTCCAGGATTATGACTTGGAAATGCAACCTATGAAGGTAGTCCAAGGCCAGGGACTAAGTCAAGCAATGGCAGAAGAAACTCCCCACATAGAATGTCAAACTTACACAGTGGAGTCTATCACTTGAGACCCGTGGTACATAGACCTGGTGTACTTACTGTTAAACAAAAGATTCCCAAAGGGGTTACCTCCCAATAAACATCATTCTCATTGGATGAAAAGTGCTCACTTCATGATCAAAAACTCCACACTTTACCATAGGAATTATGAGAGAGTGTACCTTAGGTGCATCGATAAGGACCAAGCTGCGAAAATGATCAAAGAATTCCATGGGCAGTTTGGAACTGGGCATGTCTTAGCCGATGCCACCACCCATCAAATACTCTAGGCTAGATATTATTGGCCCTATATATTTAAATATGTTTACACTCATGTTCGGAGGTGCCATACTTGTCAGACCGCGGCACATCGTGAGCGTAACCCAGCTATGCCTTTATAGCCAGTCTTTGAGGCTAGGCCTTTCGCCCAATGGGAATTTGACTACATTGGGGAAATCAACCCCAACTCATTTTCCAACCATCGGTACATCCTTACTGTAACCGATTATTGCACCCGGTGGTCTGAAGCTATACCTTGAAAAAACAACATGATGGACATAGTTATTAAATTCTTGGAATAAAACATCATCACAAGATTCGAAATGCCCTTTGCCATAGTGTGTGACAATGGTCTGACATTTTCTTTGGCACAACTACTTGAATGGACCTATAATCAGAAGATCACTCAAAATTTTTCCAGCAACTATTACCCCCAGGGGAACGGCGTTGTTGAATCAACGAACAAAAATTTACTTGAAGTGATCAAACACCTGCTAGAAAAAAATCCCCAAGATTGGCATCAAAAGTTGAGGTTCGCCCTCTGGGAAGATTGCATTTGAATTAAGGCTGCCCTGGGAATGTCCCCATTCCATCTAGTTTATGGCCAAAACCCAGTGTTCCCAATCAACTTACAAATCCCAATTTTGTAGTTTATGCAGGAATTCAGCAACCAAGATAATATTGTGGAGGTTCGGCTCTTGAATCTAGTGCGGATGGATGAGCAGCAAGATGCAGCCCTTGAATATTTCACATGTCATCAAGCAGTGGTAAAATGATGGTTTGACTGTAGAGCCCAATACAAGGCCTTTCATATTTTGGACTTGGTCCTACTGTGGGATAAGGCCCGGGAAAAGAAAGGCAAGCACACCAAGTTCCAATGGCTCTGGCTCAGACCATACCTAATCTCAGAGATCTACGGGGCAAATAGCTACCACCTTAATACCATGACTAGAGAGCTTGTCCAGTTGCTCGTCAATGGACAGTTTATCAAACACTATTTCGAATAAGGTTGGTTTTCCCAAAGATGTATTTTATGTAAATTTCCCTTTCTTGTAAATATTTTCTTTCCCGGTGCCTTGTTGGGAGGTACCTCACCTTGTAAATAGTCTTGCTGGCCATCCTCCGGGACTGCCCCTTTTTCTTTTGTTGTCTTTACTTTTCTTGTTTTCTTTTTTGGTCCCAGCATTTTGCTCTCCCTCTTGTGAGGATTGGGATGCTTCACATAACATCTGGTCTCTGGGATGTTGTCTTTAACATGGTGAACTTAAGAATCTATTGTTAACATAATGGAATCAGTCTGGTCTCCGAAGTTATTTTGCAAGTTTGGTAGTACATTGAGTAATCTTCATCAGATTTATCTCTAGAAGTCTGGTAATCAGTGAAATAAAAGTAAAGGACAAGTAATCAGACACATCGTGGGTAGATCAGTTTCACTAGTTGGTTGACCCAAGTTTGAACTTTTAAAAGATTCTTTCCCGGTCCAGAGTCTTCCTGCCCCATTCAGCATATTAAGAAAGGTGGAAGGGTGAAAGAAGTACCACCATAAAATTTAGCTAAGCTCAAGCTTGATGGTGAAAGAAGTACCGCCCTCCCACCCAGAAACATACAAAATAACAAGAAAAGGAAATGGGACGAAACTCTGGTCTCCGGGAGAAATGAGAAAATCTGATGACTTCAGGATTTGATATACTTAGTGCCTCTTCTCTATTTCTCCCAGAGGTCATCAGCTTGGTTTCCTTCCAAAGCACACACTTCACCGCTGATGAAAAGATCATGGACTAAATCATGTATGGCCGAATTTTCTCAGACATGTTACTCTTTGCAGGTAAGATGCTTCAAAGTAATGATTTGTTCTAGTTTTTCTAACCAGAGATTCTGTAGTTCTCAAATGCATCAAGGCATTCATCCCAGATATTCACCATTTGTTATGCCCTGCATTCCCATCCCTACATTTTGTGTACAAAATGTTGGGTCCCCCTTTTTGCTTTATGCTTTGGGCTCTTTCCCTTCTCTCTTCCTTTGTTTCTTTGTTTTCCTTCTCTGGGTTTTCTTTCCCATGGTGTTGGTTTTTCTTTTGTTTTTGTCCCTCATGTCTCCAAGACCCGGTCCCATATTTTTTTGTTCTTTGTCTAGGAGTCGAATTTCAGACTCTAGGAATCTTTGCCACGATGTCTTCTTTTTGTAAGAAGGTATGGTCACATGGAATCCCTGGGCCCGGAGTCCAGAGGTTGGCTTGTTCCAAAGTTTGTGAAAGGAAAGGTAACTTGCTTTTACCTCGGCTATAAATAGAAATCACCTGTCATTTTTACAATTATCACGATTAAAACACTTAAGCAATTTGGGCAAATTTTAGAGCGATATCATAGCGATTTGAGAAGAATCTAGTGCGAGCTATTTCTGAGTCATTCTGAACAATTACGAGTGGTTTCTGGTGTTGAGTGGTGATCTTTTGAAGGTAGAATTTGTTGCAGAGCGTTCGTAGCCACCTTTCCTTCCTTCCTTTCTCTAGTTTTCAGGTTGGTTGTTTGGTTTTCCTCCTTCGTCTTCTTGTCTTCTTTGTTGTGTTCTGTTGGCTTTTGCTGGCGTTTTTTGTCTTGTTTCTTCACTTTGTTTTTCTCTTTTTGTCTGGTTTGCCGCCCATTGGTGGGTCGGCTCTGTCAGAAGGTTGTTCGCCCTCTATGTAGTTGTAATATACTCTGTAGATAGTGTATATGCTTGTATATTTTTTTGTGCATTTTTGTTTAGGTAGCAACTCTATGTTTTGTGTATATATGTACATTCATTGTATATTGATGTATATCCTTCCCATTTTGATGTATATACCTTTTGGCCCTGATGTATATATGTTGTATATGTTTTATATGCTGTGTATATCCACTCGATGTCGTAACTAAATTTTTGTGCTTCCTCTGTTCTCATTCACAAACTCGCGAGCTCGTTCCAGGCAGAATACCACCTGGTTGAAACTCGGCTCTCAGCTGGTTTCAACCAGGTGGTTTTCTCTCTCCTCATAAACTTGCCTTAAATGACTATCCAATTTATGTCCCATGTATGCATTCAAAACTATCCAAGTTGCCTCCACTTTTCACATGTTCGGATAGTTGGCTCCGTCACCGTCGCCATAACTTCCATTTATTGCATAGCCACGTGATGTCCATGTGGGTCTGACAGCTCACTTTTCGCGCACAACTTCTAACGATTAGTTTTCCAGACTCCGGGTCTCTTTCCCTCACCCAACCCATGTCTTGATTTTTCTAAGTATGGTGAGATCCCTGGGCCCA
Source organism: Thuja plicata (assembly GCA_018584345.1). Lineage (NCBI taxonomy): Eukaryota > Viridiplantae > Streptophyta > Pinopsida > Cupressales > Cupressaceae > Thuja > Thuja plicata. The sequence goes on from MU226028.1 coordinate 2,304,201, forward strand.
GATATTGGTTAAATTTCCAAGTTTGCAAAACATATATACTTTTCGGGATTTTTGAACTAAACTAACTTTTCAGGGAAAGCAAGCGCTGCAGTGGTAAGATCTTCGGATCCCAGAGTATTATTTATCTATACATTCTGACAGTTGCCTTGCCTTGCAGGTTTCCAGAGTAATATACTTCCATCATGTCTGAGGCTTCCGCATCTTCACCACCTAGAAGTCCGGAACTTCCTTTCGCGGTGGTCACCAGGGCAGCCATAAAATCCAAAATGGAGAGGGCCTTGGAAAAATTTCCCCTCAGTATGAAATATATGAAAGATAAAGTTGTTATGGGATCAAAGACTGATTCTAAAGTACATTTTATTACCGACACCAGTGTTGGGATGCGGGCCAAAATGCAGGCCTTGGTGAAAATAATGTACATTCAGTGGCAATCTGGGGATCTACTGGTGATCAACGTTGGGGATTCTAGGATCCTCAAGGCCACCTATTTTCTATGCTTAGTGCAGTCTCCAAAGTTAATCCTCACACTTGAAGCACACTACAACTCTTCCATCCAGGACATTATGCTCACAACCTCGGAACCCACTGGGTATTCTACCCCTATGGTGTCTCTTGACGTCACTACTTTCCAGATGGGCTTGGGGATCCCTCAATTTGACAAACCAGCTGCGGTTACCAGAACAAATGCTTTAGCATAGTTCAAACTATTGGAGGAAGCAACCTGGATATACATGAATAACCACTGGCTCAAGACCCCGAAGAGGGATCCCAAGAGAATGAAGCTAGAACTCCCCCAGTCTGAATTTAAAGAAAGTATCCAAATGGGGATAATACCACTATCCCAAGTCTTCGGGCAACCCCATGCCCGATAATTCTTAGCATAGATGTACTATTTTCTACTTGGCATCTCCACCAAGGGAGAATATTTTTATTGGGCCGCCATCATCTCCAACCATGTAGATTCTTAGTTTCTACAGGTGGTTCAAAAGTGGAAGTTTCATATGACTTCTTATGTTCTCTAGGCCCTAGTGCAACAACGGCCCACCACCAATGGATTACTTACATTGGGTGTACTCAGGATTGGCTTGGGTCAAAAGGCCCCATGGGATTATTTCCCACAGATTCAATGGAAGGCCAGTTTCCCCAGTTTCTGTAGGGTAAACGATGCCTTTATCAGCTACAACCTGCTCACACCTACCCAGGATGTAGGATACCACCTCTCCACAGAGGTGATGAATCTAGTCAGAAGTTATGGCCATTATTATATACAGTTCTAGCAACATACATACATAAGGGTAACCGACTTCTCCGGGAAACCTTACTTGTTACCCAAGCATTGTGGGAACAAGATAATTCTTTTAGAATATTGCAGACAAATAATGGAGCTACATGCCTTCTATGCCTTGAAGAAGGTGACAAACATCCCATTCCCAATTACTTGTGGGAATTACTCATGCAGTCTTGTTGTGGCCAAGGAAGCAGACAACGAGCTCAAAAGCTACAACTTAGCAAAATTCTACTTGGCACGGAAGAATTTTGATCTGCACGGTAAAATTGCATCAGCACTTCCCCGGGCATTAGAGCCCCACCAATACCACATGGAAGACTTCTAGGAATATTTCTAGGATGACATGGAATTCTAGAGCCAGCATTATGTCTGGATGACCATGGGAATGATGGAAAGGTGAAAGCTCCAGAGATTTCCAAATGACTTCTCAGACTCCAGATCCACAATAGATCCCTAGTACAAAGCAAAGGGGATTGATAAGTTGGCCCTCCCACCAGTGGACGGGAATGCCCAGGAGGGGCCCACCATTGAAGAGTTCACCCGCAACGTGGTTGAACGTAGCCATGCCTACTTTAAGAATTTGTGCCCCAGGAGTGTCCGTAGGGCTGCCCAGCCAGTGCCAAAGTTGACCTCAGGAGCCGAAACTTCTTTGCAGAGAGAAGATAGGGGAAAATGAATAATGGAAACCCTAGCTCCATAGGAGACCCCCATTAAGGAGCAACTGAAACAATCACTGGTAGCTTCCTAGCAAATAAAAGATAAATTAATCACGTGGTTGGCAACCCTGGTGCTTATGACCAGACCCATCCATCTGCCCTCTTCCCCTTCATTAGCAGTGCTTATGGTCAAAGAAACTAGAGTTGATCCGAAAGAGGAGCAGGTCCTAAGGGAAGCAGGGCCACCTTTAGTCACCAGGAGGAAGAAGAGGCTTAATCTGAAGCCTAAAAATGAGCTAGAGCTGGGGATGCCTCAGATCCTGCAAGTTGAAATCCTTTCTTCTAACTCCCCAAAGCTGGAGAGGGAACCAGGGCCTACTCATGTCCCGGCCAATCCTCCCCCGTAGGATGAATTTGATGATGTTTTTATAACCGACGAGTTCGGGAATTTACAGGGGGACATTGAGAAGCTGGAGGCCAAAATCCCAGAATAAGAAGAAGCAACAGAACATGAACCTGCACGGGAGTAGGAGGAGTAGGTAGAAGAAGAGAAAGAGATAGAACAAGAGATTTCCTTTGAAGTCCCAGAGATACAGGACATGAGATTGGACCAACAAAAGAAAAGTGAACAAATGGCACCAGCTGGGGGAACTAGACCTTCAGGAACAACCGTGGCCCCAGCCGCCATGTTCCAAGTGCCACTCCTAGAGGTGACATTTGGGGAGGTAATCACTGTGGCCCAAAAATTTAATCTTGGCTCGTTACCTCCCCCATTACCAGAATATGTACCAATGGAAGAGGACATCCCAGCAACAAAGGATTTTGAAGAGTATGAACAAGAAAAGGAAAACCCTGGAGCAACCAATGAGGACCCAAATGTCATTGAAGGCACAAACGGGGCAAAAGATATAGATACCACCGATGCAAATATTGTTGGTGAGAAAGAAGATACAGGAAAGGAGCCGGGAGAGGCTCATAATACTGAAGGGGCATAACAAGATGTTGGGGAGAAGTCATGGGAACACATTCTGGCTACCAAGCCACCCCTGCCGCCCCCATGGTTGTTAGAAACCCGAAAGAGGAAGGCCCCCCTATCAACACCCAGAGCCCACCTTTCCTTGGTAGAAATGATGGCTCAGGCAGAAAACCCACCAAATGCCAAGAAAGCTCAGATAGTCCACACCCTTCAGACCAAGCCGGGAAAAGAAATAGTTGCAGTGATAGTGACACCTTCCCAGACATAGATGAATCGATGGCGGAGGCCTGATATTATAACATCATGGAGATATCACTGGGGAAGAGAGGAAAACAGGGTGAGGTAGACATGTTAAAAGAGGCAGCCAAGGCAGTAGAGGCTCTCTATGAGAAGGAGGCTCAAAAGCTCAAAGTAGAAAAGGAGAAAAATGCAAACCTCATGGGGTTGCTGACTGAGCTAGCCCAGCCTATCAATGCTATTCCTCTGGAGGCCTCTACATCCGATGCGCCACTGCCACAGAGTGACATAGACTCACTACGGGCGATAAAAAAGAAGGCCCAAGCGGTAGATTAATGGGTTACCCTACAAGTGGGAAATGTCTGGGGTTTCCTGGTATCTACCCTCCCAGATCTATATGTGGCCCACCATGTTTTACATTGGGCCGAGACCGTCGTCAACATATGGGAGGGGGATATCAAAAGTTATGACGCATGGAAAGTTGAGTTAGAAGAACTCATTAGCCTCGGGGAGGAGATTGTCTCCGAATCTGAGATTTTGGGATAAGATTCATTTGATTTTGTGAAGACCCAACACTCCAGACTTGACCTCACATTTGGGGTAATCAAGCAACTGGTGGGGACTCTATGGGAGAAGATCAATACAGTACAATATTTTTTTAATCTATATAAAATTTTTGTTACAAAGGTCTCCGGAGTTGATCCATTCAGCACTAACACATGCACACCAGAGGAGTATGTCTTGGGGGAGTTTGATGAGCTAATGGAGTCGAGGTATCAATCCCCAGAGGGAGTAGATGGCTCCCAAATGATGAGAATAACTTATATGGTACTCAGTGGCCACGATGCGGCGAAGATGGCCGATGAGTTTAAGGGATATGTTTCGGACCAGGGGGAACAGATTGAGGTGGCCAAGTATCAGAGGGCCAGACTTAAAGACATCGATGAAGATGGAATCTCCCATCTCCTCCAAGTCTTCAATGATATTAAGAAACAATAAAGTTTCGGACACTTTGCAGCAATGTGACAAACCTCATTGCATGAGAAACAAATCAATGGTATCTTTCCTCTGTATTTTCCTTTTGCAGCTCTTATTGCAAGTTGTGCTTCAATGATGTCAAGATCTTCATCATTAGATTCATCATCACTATCACTTTCAATCTAGTTCCCCTTTGAGTATCTATCCTTCTTACCAAGGTTAAATTTCATTTTGAATGCAGACTCAAGATGGATAGAGATAAGAGAGTAATTGTCAAAGTTGTCCAGCTCAAAATTTGTAAGCCTTCCCACTAATGTATCTAGAGTTATATCTTTATTGCACCTCATCTCATGAATATCTGAAACTCTAATAGCATAGATAGGAAGTATATTTCTTAGTACCTTGCTAACCACTATTGTATCTTCAATTATTCCTCTTGTAGCTCTGATGGAACTCACAATCTTCTTGATTCTGTCACTGTATCCTGTAATTTCTTCTCCTTTAATTTTCATCTAGTCAAATTGTCCTCTTAGACTTTCTGCTTTTTCTCTTCTTACATTTGCATCTCCTCCATGAATTTCCTATAATTTATTCCACATATCATAGGTTGTAGGGCAGTCCTTGACTTCATCAAATTCTTAGTAGTTGAGTGAAGAAGCTATGTCAATAATCATTATGTTGTGATTCTTTTGTTCCATCATCTATTCCATAGTCATAGTCCCTCTTGGTTCCATATATTTTCTCTCCAAAAATTGCAGACCAGCATCACTGATAGTAGATATATGTACCTTCATCAGCTCCTACCACACTAGGAAATTGTCTTTGTTTAGCTTAGGGATCTCCCTTCTGTAAGACATCTCTGATATTTTCCTTAGGCCTTGAAATCTTCTCTGAAAGCACTTCAAGCTCTGATACCAATTGTTGGGAATGAGATAAGTAAGTGAGAGGGGAGGGGTGAATTAGTTACTCCAAAACAAATCCTTTGTCACTTAGATGTCTTAAATACTTTAACACTATTACTCGGTTAATTAAGATATTCTTCTATAACTCGGGTGTCAAAGTAATCTTTATAATATCCAGTGCAATTATACTTTAGAGAATTAAATGCAGAAACATAAAGTATGAAACAAATAACATATACACAGGTGACACTAATATTTAACGTGGAAACCCAATATGGGAAAACCACCAATGTAACTAGTTACTATTTTTCACTCTTCTGAAGTGAGCCCTGTTAGGAGGCAACCCTGTTAAAGGTTACAATAAAACAATGTTAGGTGTGACCTTGTTAAAGGATTTAATCACCCTATGAGGAGTGGCCTTGTTAGAGGTCTTCAACACTTCAACATAGAAATGTTACCTTGTGAGATGATTTACAAAAAGACTATTAAGTCTACTCTATTACGATATTTTAGATCACTACTACAATTGTTAGAAAGTAACAATGAATTGACCTGTATGTATAAGCAACTGTCTTTTCTAATTCATATCTTTTTTCTAATTATAACTAGATCCTTTATGATCAGATGTTCTATTGCAGCACTGAGTGATCAATATTCAATCAAAATCTTCTCTAATTTTTCCTTCACTCTTCATATCACAGAATTCCACACTTCTGCTTTCTCTTCTTGCTGATTACCTTTTTCTTCTTACTTTCAATCCAAACTTGACCTTTCATTTATAAGGTAAGCCTTGTCAAGTCAGCTTGAATATACTTCTAATAATAAATCACAATTCCGTCGACCTCATATTATCAATTAATTAAAGTATATATATATATGTTAGTCATCTGCCACTAAATGCACGACGAAGACTGAAATGCCCGAGTGACTCAGTCAACACTGAACTTCCTTCAATGCCCGACTGAACTCGGTCAACACTAAATAACTCATTTTGTTCACCAACTGTGCTGTCTAAATATACACATGTGTGTAACATCACTATATGAGTGTAAATACATGTGTAGTTCATCAATGACAATACATAATTGAATAATTGTCTTCAATAATATATATATATATATATATACATATATATATATATATATATACATATATATATACATAT
>MU226028.1:2330247-2351256 GCA_018584345.1 Thuja plicata
CTTGCATTCTCATCTCAGCCCTCATGACTTGGCGATACATCTGTTTGACATCACCACAAATTGAATTTATTACATGCCCACTGAAACAAGCACGGCTTCCCACCTGTATTTAAAATGCAGATACCCTGTGTTTAAACTTGGTTTTCTAACCGTTCCCATGTACTGATTCCACAATTTCATTGTGAATAATATGTTTGGTTGAATGGACGATTCAATGCATGCATCGTGAAACATAGAATGGAAATTTCTATATTTTTGTGCTCTGCATGGAATTCTCTGTTTCATTTGTCGATTTGGAATAGAATATATATTTTAAATTGGAGAAAACTTGGGTCAGTGAACTGTTGGACACGTATCTATCTCACCCCCTTTGACTCGGATACAACTAAGGCAACTATCGATCTCATGCCTTCGAAAAATATTGAATATATAGGAATATCTAATATCTTGTTGTTCAGCTCTGACTTTTAAATAGATTTTGTTCTGTTAGTTATTTTGGCTTTGCATACTCCTCCGCCATCGCATTTGACTCTGTATGCATTTCTCAGTTAAAAGCTCTTTCTTTTAGCTGAAAAAAAATTCTTTCTTTAGCGGATAGTATTAAGACTGGAACCTACCAGCACAATGTGTTGTCCTCGTATGGTGTTTTTACTCATTAAACTGTCTGATTGGAACAGTTGTAATAAAATTTTAATCATATTGGAAAGTATATATTAATTGAAGTAGTCCTGTTTTATACACACCATCTCAGATTCAATTACTTGCGTGATGTGAAATTTTTTTGCAGAAATGTTACTAAATATGTTTTGAGATGCTGTTATTTTATTTTCCTGTTTCATGGGGATCTGGGATGTATCAACTAGGATGGAAGTTGTGCTGAATGTAGAGAATCAAGGGAGGGTAAATGTATGTTTGCCTGCCAGTTCAAATCTGGATATAAATTTTACTTTGGCCAAAGTATTAAACTGCATATGTTCTCATTGATTATGCATGGTTAAATTTCACCCCTTGCTACATCAATTGTATAGAACCTACTGTAGGCATATGTGCTTGTAGGTTAAGTTACACGGCTGCACTAAGACCATCCGAATCTGCCAGTAGCGAGAAGCTAGGCTCTCATGCAGGGACAGGGCGTTCTTCGTGTCAGGAAGAACCCCGGGGAAGCTCATCACTTCTGGAGCTGACCACTCCACGGTTGGGCGGTAAAAGTGCCTGGACCCCACCTCTATTCTCGAGGAAGCGTAAGGGACTCAGTCCGAGGCTCAGGAGACAGAACCTGATGAGTTGATACTTCCAGTGTTAATTTCTTCTCTTCTTTCGCTATTTTCATGTTGTACTTTATCTTGTGATCGACAAGTTGGTCGACACTTCTGGATGTAATAATTTTGTTGTATCAATGTAATTTGTATATTTGATTCCTATATCCGACAAGTTGGTCGGCTTGAAATTGTATGTATTATATCTTGTGAATCATTTTACTTCGACAAGATGGTCGTTTGTATGAACTTCATTGGTGTAAAGTTTGGAATTTATTGACTGGGATGTCAACTTGGTCTTTCGACCTTATCGACCTTCGACTTATTATGTTAAAAGCTTATGTGGCATACTTTGTGAGTTTTTCAGTCTTTACAAATATAGATCTAATTAAATGATAAAGTAATATATGAAATTAGAAATATATATCAACTACAATTAGTCTATATAATTAACCAAGAAAAGGACACTTACCTTTTTCAATTCAATGTAATGGTGTATAATTTACTAATTTTCTACAATTAATGATTACTAACTAGAATTTCATATATTTGAATCTAGTATTCAACACTATTATGAATCTTCTCTTTTTTCTAATTTGACTTTGATTTGGGACTTCATTACACCACATATTTTAGTCTTTATACCATGGTTTTGCCTATTGTTGATGAAATGTTCTACAAATACAAAGCAAAGTATGATTTGTCATAAAGTAGAGGGAGGATCGCAGGCTCATTTGATAAGAGAAAAAAAACCTTACAATAGTTGTAAACAATCTATAGGGATGCAATGTAAAATAATACATTGGCAAAGGATGTTGATACAATAAAGCTGACTATGCTTTTGACTTCCATAATGCTTTTATTGAGAATTAACAAAGTAAGAGAGAAGTCCATAATTAAATAATCATAATTGCTTAACTCAATGCGTTTTACATGTGAAGTGATTAAAAAAAGTCGACATACCAAAAATATTAACCTATATGTGAATATATATAAACTGTAAAATGTAATAGACTAACTATATATGTGACTCATGTTCATAAATAAGACTGTACTATTCAACCTTATCTAAACTAATAGAAACCCTAAAAAATTAAATCAATCTTCATGATTAAATTAATTACTAGACCCAACAAATTAAATTTATCAAAATATAGTTTTAGTTGGTGTAGTGTTGGAGAATCTATTTTCTTACAAGAAAGGTCACGAGTTCAAAACGTATAGGGGGTAAGGTATGTACACCCTATCTGTAGTACAATTAGATGCCTCTGAAATTAGATGGCCCATATAACACACTATAAAATCACTTTTCATTTCCTTTCCTTTTTCTTTTCCTTAATTATTGAACCGAAACACATGCAAAATGTGTTAAAAGTATAGTCTATATACCTTTCTCCTTTATGCATATATGTAAGAAGATACAGATGGAACTCTAAAAGTGGGAGGGTTAGATGAACTAGTTAGTAGGCACCAACTTCAGAAGAGAAGAGTTCGTGTCCATGTTTAACACTCTTGCCTCATCCCCCAAGTCTATTGCATTGAGGTATGTACACCCTATTTCGAGTACAATTAGATGCCTCAAAAATTAGATGGCCGATATAATACACTATAAAAGCTCTTTTCATTTCCTTTCCTTTTTCTTTTCCTTAATTATTGTACCGAAACATCGAAACACATGCAAAATGTGTAAAAATATAGTCTATATACCTTTCTCCTTTATACATATATCTAAGAAGATGCAGATGGAACTCTAAAAATGGAAGGGTTAGATGAACTAGTTAGTGGGCACCAACTTCAAAAGAGAAGAGTTAATGTCCATGTTAAACACTGTTGCCTCATCCCCCAAGTCTGTTGCGTCGAGTTTGTGACTTTTAAACCCTCAAATTACTCCGACCACACGATTCCGCTTCCCAAAGAAAATATAAACATTATTCTGTGAATGGCGTCCCCATCAGAACAATTCTGGTTGAATATGGCGAAATATTCATTGACACGTGGAAGGTAAGAAATAGAGAGCTTAATCTATTTCTGGATTCATTTTAAAAACAAAAATAATGGAGAGCATTCTTTGTAGCTTACTTTACGTGTCATACGTATATGGGATATCACAACGTAAATAGTCAATCCCTGACGCGGACAAGATAAGCGCGTTTACCGACACATTCGGTGAACAAGACAAACCGTCGGATACACAATATCGCACGGCTTAAGACTACAAAAATCAAATGTAAGCTTTAAAAAGTAACCACAAAGTTTATGGGCGGCAATCGGCGATTTAAGCGAAACACGAATTTATAGCAGGCGGAAATTCCACGTCAAAAGACGCATACGTAAAGTGTTGTGCTGGCACATTAAATAATAAGCCCCGGATTACAGCGCAAGTTTCTTAGTTAGTCCGAGTGTCTTCCTTTCTATAATATATATATATATATAGGAATCTATATTCTCTGCTTCTTATGTTTCTTTAATGCAGGTTTTTTTGCTGCTGTTCAGTATTTGTGCAAAGGAAATGGCCGAAAACGGGGATCGAGGAGGTCGCGGGTTCAAATCCCGCTTGAGCCGCGCCGAGGTACTTCTGGGCATATCAAAAACTGCGGAGGAACAAAGAGAGGAGACATTGAAGGAGCTCTACGAACAAGAGATCTTCTGGGGAGACAAAGAAGCTGAACAAAATGGCTTTGAATCCGACTTACTGTCGAGAAGTAAGAAATATAAGGGAAAATCAACTTGGAGTAATGTATTACCACTTGGAAGACAGAGATTGGGAGAATCTGCACCTGTGAATGTTCCGAATTGGCCACGGAACAAAATCTCAGAGTCTTTCTCAGACGAGGAAGATGAAACGGTCGTGAGGCCTCCTCACGAACTCGTTGCTCATTATAATAATAATAATAAAAGTTTTTCTGTTGTTGAAGGACATGGTCGGACTCTGAAAGGGAGAGATCTGAGAAAGGTACGCGACGCCGTTTTTCGCCAGACTGGGTTTGTAGACTAAGTTAGTAAAAAACAGGCAATGTATTAGCAAACGTATAAGTTTTTGTTTTCTTCTTGTAAGTTGTTGGAAACGGCAAGTTTGGTAGGCGAATTCCGTGTTGTATTTTGCACTGTGATTTGCTCCAATTGTGATGGGTTTCACTTTACAATTATTGTAACACTCAATTAAATTGCTGTGAATTGGGACACCCAGTAACACTACTAACTTGGTGTTACTCATATTGTCTGTCCAATTTTTTATTTGTGATCACATTTAGTAATTTATAACATATTTTATACAATTGTATTTAAATTTGATTGTGTGCGATTTTCAATGGTCAGTATAATAGAAAGCCAAAGTAGACCCAAAAAATTTATTTATAATTTGTTTTAAATTAACACCATCGTATACTAAATGCGTAACAATGTGCTGTATATTTTCGGAGTGTCCACATTCAGTTAACCGTAAATCTAAGTTCCCTATGTGGTGGAGAGGGGTGAGACGTGTTTCAGATCGGAATTTAATTGCTATTTGCTAAAAATAGGGAGAAGAAGTAGGAAGAGGGTTCGCGCTACTAAACAGTAGCCATTTAAGTAGTAATCATGCAAAGTGCACGATTGTCTTGGGAGGAGTTTCCAAGTAACTTCTAGGTTCGGTACACATTTAAGTAGTAATAATGCAAAGTGCACGATTGTCTTGCGAGAAGTTTGGGTGCAATGTCCAATGTGGGAAGGGCAGATAATAGGGCCAATCGATGGATTTGTGAAGTATGGCTTCGATTCCTATTTCCACCGCATATGTGGTTTATGAGTGTAGAAGAATAGGAAACGTCCAATGGCTGTCTTAACTTTTTCATTTCAATGCTGCACGTCTCTTTACCATTGGATAAAACTAAGAACGCAAGTTCCTCGTGGATAGGTCGCCTTCTTTAATGGTTTTTTTAATTTTTCTAAATATAATCCATATAAATAATCAATTGTTAATTGTATTTTTTTTCTTGGTTTATTTTGGATGTATCTCAAGTACAAAAATGTATATTGAATGTGTTAACATTATATTGAATTATATTAAAAGAAGAGGGCTTTCAATGTGTTGATAATGGATAGTGAAAGTTTTAATCATTTGTACTTAAGATTCATGATATTTCTAAAAGATATTTGGTGAAAAGAGATTAAAGAAGATGTTTATTTTAAAGATTGATTCATATTTAAAAAGAGAGACTTTTTTTATATTTAGAATTTAAAAAGTAATAGAATGAATGTGTTATCTACCTTTTTAGTGGTATATAGGTAGAACTTATCCTTTATTTGATATGTGAGTTTTTTTTATAAATTTTGTTTTCTTTGTTCAAATTTATCAAATTATTTAATTGGACACTATCAAACATCTTAATTTTAATTAATTTTTTATTATAATGAAGTAAAAATACAAATTATAATATTTACAAAAAAGTGACTAATCAAAACAAAACATAAACACTCTAGATATCAAGGATCACAATAGAACAATAAGGATTATTGGAAGTTAGAGATTACAAAGATCAATACATGAACTAAAACACTCTATAGCGTTGAGAATAATTATTATTAGTCTTCAAATTATATAATTAGACCTTTAATTTTCTAAAGCTAATCCATGAAATTTACATTTTTCTTGGATAATCCTCAAAGCTATGCAAACAAGAAAGAAACCTAAACAAATATTTCAGAGAAAAGCCTTAGATTAGTAATTTCTCAAAACATACTTCTAACCTTTAGCAATAATTTTTTACTCATAAATATTGTGCTCATAATTTAAAATATCATTTCTTAACATGATGTATTTGGACATAATGATATCATATTTGGATGTATTTACAACTAAAAAGGTTTTAAAGTTCTCTTCAATAAAAACCTTTTTCATATTGAGTTAAATGACATAAAAACAAACTCAAATTGACTGAAATTAATATGCCTAAAGAATGTTATTCAAGAAAATATCTACAATACCACACAATTCAGGTCTACGATGTTGCTAAGAAGATATCAATCAAGGAAGTAAAACAACATGGCTTGGAAGGTGCAGTTTTACTTATTTATTTAATATATGTTGTTAATTTTTATTATTATTAGACTTAATTAAGTGTCTTGTCATAATTGTTTATTTCTTTGTCTTATTATGCAACAAACTAACTATAAAAATATATTAGGGTGGGTGAGGTAATGTAAGAGAATGTAAACCAATTTTGCAAATAGTGAACCATTTGAAATTTCAAAAGATTTTAAATAACTTACAAAATAATTGTAAAATTGCAAACCAATTTTGCAAAAAGTGAACCATTTAGTAAGTGACTAGGACACTTGAACAAAAGGTTTAATTTCCTAGTAACATATATTATGTTTATGAACACAATTTGTTTAGTGTTTATAAACACCCTAGAACACAAGGTCAATGCATGATTGTTACAAAAGCACCCTCAAAGTAGTAGAACCTTCAAAGTAATTTTATAATGACATAAGCGCAGAAAATTTTATTAGACGAAGACCCACAAAATAACACAACCTCGTAGTTATGAATTATAGAGCGAGCAATAAACAACATAACAAATTTTAAAAGTGAAAGAAGCACAGAAAGATAGGAGATTTATGTCTCCTTAGTGAGGTTATAAAACATCACCTAGGTCGAAGGGGTGTCATTGAGGTATCACAAGTGGAACAATTTGTGGAATATTGAAATTTCTAACCCAAATCTGCATGCATGCTAGATGTAGAAGAAGTTAAACAATGTAATGAATAGTGTAAACCAAATAAAAAATTGAATATATATAAACCATAGTACAAGGCCCCACAATGTTACCTTCCAAAGAAGAAACCCTACAATGGTGATGAAGAACAAACATGGAGGCATCATTGAGATGGAAAGGAGAGTAGAGTGGAGCCTAACATGTATTGGTAGTATGATTTTAGTTTCAGAGAACATAAATGAACACCTTTTGGTGCCTAACCTAATAAGACTCAAGAAGATGCCTGAACAAAATGGGAAAAAGTTAACATATTGTGCGCAAGCAAGAGCATTCAATGACGTGAGGCTTGGAATCTACATTTCATATACTAGAGGTGATGGGAAGGGACACACAGTTAATGTTTCTATAAGGAATTCATTGAGATGGAGGTAGGTGATAAATTCAACCAACTAGATAGAAAGGGTGGTGAACTATTTGCTTGTCATATAGCCATAGAGGTCCACAATGCTATTCCATGTAGGTTATAGGAATAAGAATGTACCACAGTGTGTTAGTTATCCCTATTAGTATTTTTTTTAACACCTTAACCAAAATAGAACATTGCGTATGGCATACTAGTCTAATATTTTTAAAAAAAATAGAATTTTTTATTTAAAAAATAATTTTTCCTATGACAACATTTTTAAAGAAATGCCACTAGATTCAATGGATTTGTTAATTTCACTTTTTGAATACAAATTAAAAGTGATTGTATCAACATATTTTAAAATGTATCTATCATTAACATGGCGTGACATTGTCAATTAGTCTTGATTTGTCACCATGCTCATTGTATTTTGTGTTTATGTCTCGTGAAGTCAGACTTTACCATTACTGATCATAGATTTTATAACCAAGACTTTACCATTACTGACCATAGATTTTATAACCAGCAATTTACAGTATATTTTAGTAGGATTTTAACTTTGAAGACTGTCTAAATAGGAACCTTTGCACATTTAGAATATTCTTCCTAAGACATCGTAACACAATTTAGAATTATTTGTTTAGTATATTTAGATGCTATGGTTTATCATCACAGCCAAATAGATAAGTTAAAGAGATTATGAACAATGAGTTTAACCCAAGAAGCTAAGGAAAAATACAGAAGTTTCTAACCCAAGAGCTTAAAACTATCGTTTAATTTTGATTTCCATTTTAATCTAACGAACATGTCCAAATAATCAGTCATATATTAATAGCTCTTTCCACTTAGACACACAGTATTTAAACAGTTCAGAATATTGCTAGACTACCTCGAGTCTAACAACTGCACATTCTCAGAGGCAAAGGAAAATCTATTTATTATATTGATTGGTTGAAAGAATTGTTTTCTGAGAAAAGCTTGAAATCGAAGAATATGCCAAAGGTCATCATGGCAAGTAATCACATCTTCTGAACTTTTCTTGTCATCTTGCAATTGTTCAAAATATTTTTCTCGCAGATCTCTTTGCTTTAATGGATTCTGGATTTCATTCTCCTAGTTTTCCGCCGTTTTGGAATCTGCTCTCGACGTTTAAACTGCCAGGATTGTATATTCAACGAATCTTTTGCTTTATCTATAAACACGTGATCTTGAGATGCATTAATGACAAATCTCAAGAAACCCATAATGTAGATGTCGACATTATTGCCTAGTATATGTACGGAAACGGAATCCCGTGAAAAGTCGAAGATAAAACAATATGTGGACGACTTTCATGGAATTTAGGCCTTCATAGGTAGCTCCCTAGCTAAGATTAAATTTTCGCATTCCTTTAAAGGGGTAGGTTGTCTATGTTGTTTTGGATATTTTTATTTAATTTTAGTTATAGATCTTTAAAAAAAATTGTAAATATCAATATGTGTTTACAAGTGAAGGATATATATATATATATATATAATCCATCACAATGACAAGCCATTCGCAACTTTATATGTGACAATAACACATTTTCATATACTTCATTTCATATCTACATGCATTAACTTCATTAACTATAGATGACAAACAATAAATGGTGTAAGACTCTCCAAATAAACATAAAACTAAATATAATGCATTATTTATTCAAGTGACCATAAAATTCAGATATTAATGACAACTACAATTTGAAATGGCTAGTTTTTTCTATAGTATGTAAAATACATTCATAGGATTAGTTTAATCGAAATATCAACTCTAACTGGAAAAGAGCTATACTATTAAACAAATTTGAATTGAAAGATTAAGAGCATCCTAGGGTTCTCTAAATAAGAAGACCAAAATTGTGCCCTCAGCTGCAAAAACACTCCTAAAGTGACAATCCTTAGAATGAGGGTGATGGATTAAGCTAATGATGTGATCTACATGTTCAATTTGATATGAATTTATAATTACAAAGCTAAATTGAATTCAATTACTCTAAAACATGTTGCAATTTAACTATAATGATGTTGCTATAATGGGAGTGAATGAATGTGGGTGATTTGCACTAAGAATGCATACTATTTATAGGACTTCCCAATGGTAGAAGGTTGAGTTTGATGTGAGTTGAGTTAATTCATGATTAAAGGTAAGGTTGAGTTGTGTTTGTTGATGTGTCTCTAATGGAGGGACAAGATTGGTCTATTTAAATTGAGTGGTCAAGATAGAAAATCCTTGGAATAATTGTATTGTCCTGTGGCCGGCTAGCTAGGAATATCAAGACAATGTTCACTAAAACTTCAATTACAAGGAGCGACCAGGTGATGTAGCGATGTGCCTACTAGTCATATTGTTCAAAGCTGACAAAGGCATCGTTCATGTGATACTTTCTTCTGAAACATGCAATCTTGTTGTTATAGACAACCTTGACATATTTTATGCACGATTGGATCTCTTGTTTGATAGAATCAAGGATATGTTGGTATTCTTTGGCCTTACGAGTGGTTTCCTTTTGTTCTCTGATCATGGGAGGTAATGGAGTCTTCACTTTTTTATTTGTTCCCAGATTTGACATGCCACAGGAACAAATGTTTGCGATTGGAAATTCATTTGTTACTGGTAAAGATCTTGATTGTGTTTTTCAATGGAAAGAACAATTTTCAAATCACACATCAAGGTAGTGACTGCGCTAAGTATACCTTGAGTCAAACATGGTCATTCAAATATCAAAAACAGTCCAACAAGGGACAAAGAAACCTTGAGGAGTGAGGGATGTGTGTGCAACTATTGATCAATATTAAACAAGAAAAAGCCTACCTAAGGAAGTTGGATGAGTGTCAAAATCTTTGCCCACGCTAAGTATTCCTTCTCCTTACACAAAGTGATATTGGCTTTGGCCAGGGTTAGGCACATTGTAAGTTTTGAAAGAGACTCAATGCTCAAATCACATAAGTCCCTTCATGCCACAAACATGCTTCGAACGCCCCTAGGAATACGGATGTTGGGTGTAAAATCTTCAGGTGATCTGGCTAAAGTCCACTTGGATCGACCCTTGCACAAAGATTAGGACACTTTTGGAGGTAGATAAGGTGGGCTTATATTTTAACCAGTGTTTAGTAAGGTCATCCATTCATGAATACCCCTTGTAGTTTTGTAAGCGAAATTAAGATGTATAGCCCTACAAGCACCAAAATGTGTAGTCTCGCAAGTGAGATTCAAACTTCTTAGCCCCGCACAAGTTGAATATGCCCCCCTTGTATTCTTGTAAACAAGATTAAGACCATGAAGGCCCTACAAGCACCCAATCGAGAGTATTCTTGGCTAGCAAGATTAAGGAAACAAGGCCCTACAAATGAGGAAGCATTAGAGGTAGAAAATATTCATGTCTTCTCTCTCTTTGGATTGAAAGAAGATTTTTATTATAGTGGGGCGGAAGTAGCCGGGTTCACTCATTCCCCACTTGGGTCATTCCCAAGAGATTTCTCCCTTGAGAAGCCCTCTAAAGGTTTAACTTGAAAAGCAATTAGATTGGCGACAAAAAAGGAGTCTAGATTTCTAATTTTCCCACAAGGGGAAAAGAGCATACTCTCCTATCTAGTATCATTTTCTCCACACACACATAAGACAAGCTTAGTTCATTCCCAAATATTTAATTGTTTAACACAAAGAAAATGCATCTAGGTTTTTTGATCTTCCCAAAAGGGAAGAGAGCATACTTCCCTAAATCTTGTTTTGGATTAGACAAAAAGATCCCTCTAGTTAGTCTATGTGCCTAAGAAATCAAAGAAAATGCTAACAAGCATGATCGTTTGGTCGTTTTAGATTAAGGCAACCTGCAAGACAAATGTGATTAATCTTTTGAATTTGTGTCTTTGACAAGTGGTGCTGCAACACAACTAGTTAGTAGTTTCAGAAAATTAGCCTTTGACAAGCGTTATAAATACAAAACTAATCAAAAAGTTGTTAGAAAATGATAAATTAAAGTCTGACAGAGCGCAGATGCTGATTCAGGGTGCAGACACCGATTTTGTGTTTTAACCAAAAATGATAGAATATAAAGAATATGCCAGAAACCACATAAAACATAGAAAATGCAATACCATTGGAGACGCTGGTTTGTAAAGCATCGACGCCGATCGGTGATTTGTCTGAACTGGGGTTTACGCAGACGCCAAAACGTGAACTAGTGTTTGCGCAGACGTTGTTGTATTTGCAAAAGCCAAAATACACACCAAACACATCCAAAAAGTTATTATTCTCTATCTTAGTCCTCAAATCGATCAGAAGAACCTATGCTAAGATTTTTCAAACCTTAAAAACTAATATTCATTAATGATTTATCAAGAGTTGTTCCCTTTAATGAAATTTTGATATTATAACTGCTTGTAAAATTGACTTCTGCTAAAAAATAGAATGCTAAAACACCAAAAAGAAGTAGGAAACACAATACTTGATAAATGAAAGGTTCGGTTTGTAGAAATCTCAAGAAAAATGGTCTATATCAGAAATGTTGGTTCTTGAAGTGCAGACGTCGATTCAGCACAGACGTCGAACAACGGTTCTGAATGAGCCGACGTTTGTGCAAATGCCTCTATGTAAAGCGCAGATGTCAATCTGTAAAATCTGACGGAAATGAGAGAAAGAAGAATGTCAAAGGGATGTGGGTCCCACCGGGCATGCCAAAATGTATACAAGGAAAATATCAGCTTGCAATCACTCACAAAAACATGAAATTATTAGAGGGTTAGCATCAAAGATAAAAATTATAAAAGCAAGCATGAAACATAAAAAAACATCCTCATATCATCGGATAGAGATAAAAAAAGTTTGCACCCAAGAGGCTTGTTTGATTTTCTCTCTTATGGAGGTGTGAATGTGTTCTCTCAAACACAATTTCAAGACTTCCCCAAGTGAAAAAAATGATTAAGATTGATTAAAAAAATGCAACATTGATGATTGAGAGAAGGACTCAAGAACTAGTATGGAACAACTAGTCTCAAACTTTTCCAAATGATTAAGCTACTATGAACTTGAAATGAAAAACAAGAAGGAAACTAAGATTGATTTTACCAAATGATCCTAGCATGTAACAACTATGTGATTTAAGCTTGAAAACAATGAAACTAGCAATGAGGAAACCCTAGCACAATTCTAGCATAATAACAATAGCACAAATGAGAGATGATAATGCAAGAGAGAAAGGCCTCTTTTATAGAATTGAAAGGGAAATGGACGGTTGAGATTAAGAGGTAGAAGGGAGATGAGTGACTAAGATTTAGGGTTAGGTTGGAAAAGTCAAAGGGGATTGTGGACATGATTAAAGGCAAAGTACCTTTTTAATCAGGATTAGGGGATTATTAGCAAGAGGTGGGATTTGGAGGGAATAAAGTGGGTTTAAATAAAGTATTTTTATTTAAATCAAGTTTAGAGGAATTTTAGCCTTATGGAGGGATATTAATAAATATGAATTTATTAAAAGGGGAATTTTTTATGGAAATGTATATAAATAAAATACATTAGGATAGTATTTATAAAATATGTAAATACCATAGATGAAACTATTTAATTAATTTAATTAAATAGTTAGATGAATAAAAGGGAATTTAATATTAATAATAATATTAATATTTTTGGACGTCTACACTTCTTTATGTATTATAGTAGTTAATTCTTGCAATGATGTTGGTAGCACTATTATGCCACCTATGGTGATAAAATTTGGTAATGATATGGATGACATGGTTGAAACTATGGAGAAAATTATGAGCTAACATTTTCTAAAGCATTAACTCTATATCCTAGTGCCACACATTGTGATCCTTTGATAATGAATGATCCATGTATTGAACTATATATATCTCCTTGTAGTGTACACTAGATGTAGCTACTTCACCATCCTTCCTATCATTTCATTATAATGAGAAAGATTTTTCCCCACAGTGTGTTTCTTATCATGTTTTTTATTTCTTTTCATTGGAAGACCCTTGATACTTTGTTGGCACAAGGATTCAAAGGGACTAACCCTCTTGTGACATTCGTCTATTTGTATCTTCATTCTTCTATTTGCCATAATAATATTTTTATGTCAATATTCTTTTTTTTTCATGTGCTAGATTTTGTTATCTTTTGACGTAGCTATACATGTGCATGGTAAGGTCTTGAAAAAATATACCTTTAATTAGTGTTTATTATACAACCAATTGAAAAAAAAATTGTACCATTAGGGTACTAAAATATATTACATATTTGAAGACTAAACTTCAATTAGTACATTATTTATGACTCAATGTTTTAAAGATTCAATATTCAAATGCTTAAAATTAATAGATCTATTGCGACAAATTCTAAAAATAAAGAAACATAGTTCTAGTTTTTTTTTACATTTTACTAACTCAACTTCTTGCACCTATCCAAAAATTGTAGGTTACCATGTTTAATGAAATGAAATGAAAAATAATAGTTCATTTCTTGAGACTTTTGAGTGCAATAAAATTATTATTTTTGGCTCCATGATGCTTTCTTGATAGGGATATGTGTTAGATAAACAAAAAAGGAAGAATGAAATAATGATTCAACACTTAAATACCTTGTTAGAGCTAACAAACTTTACATAGAAAACTAAAAAAAATAATCTCAAAAGTAATTAAGTGTAACACACTAGAAAAATACAATCATAAAATGTGCAAATGTACAATGATCTCTCCTTGTATATAAAGGACAAGGGGGAAGTGCAAAGTTGGAACAAAAATACTAACCCTCGAAGAGATGAGACACATGTAGACCAGTTAGAAAAAGTGTAAGGTCATGTGGTTTTGAGGTCAGACAAATAAACCTCTAAGTGAGATTAAGCTGGAGTGAATAGGTCTAAGAGACTTTTAAGAACTAGATATATCAAAACTAGATACAAAAATTACATTATTCACACTAACAATTGTTGGACATTATGTATAAATACACATAATTATTGACAATTAAACTTAGATGTTGAAATAGAGTCATGATCCTTCAACTAGTGTTAATATTTCATTTAAATATAAATTAAAACTCTCAAAAAAATCAAGCTTTAATGCTAATGATCAAACCTCACGGGGATCAAAGAATAAACCTGAAATATAGCGAAAAACTTCAAAGCTTGTAGAAAATGCATATAAAACCTAATTTAGTATGTGAATGTATATTCTATATGTAACAATGAGTTTTACTGTAACTATGTTGTAGGAAATAATATGTGTAAAATGTTATGTATATATTAGTTCATTGGTAGAGTGTTTTCTTTATCTATTTCATATATAAAATAGTGATAATTTGTATAAAAGAGTCATCAACTACGATTTTAACAATATGTTCAAAAATATCATACACATATAGTACACCTTCCATGTAAAAATAAGCGTGACATGCATTAAATTTGGATGGAACCAAGTGTCAAATATGTATGATTCTAATTAGTTAGCACAAAATCCAAATATAAGTGTAGCCAAGCGTTAGGTTTGTATGGTGTTAAATAGAGTGTATTTAAGTAAAGGAATGTGTGTCCATGTGTGGATGATCTTTGAAACCATAAAGATGCCAAAATAAAAATATCTCAGAACATGAAAAAAATGCTTAATACAAAGTAGACTAGCTAGAAGGGAAAGGGAGTAGAGAGAGAGAAAGGGAGATTGGGAGAAGGAAACCATCAAATTTCATCCACATCTTCAATTAAGTCATACTCTAGTCACCAAGAGCTTGAATTGATCTCTAGAGCTAAGTGGATCATTAGACGGACTGAGAGGACGGGGTTCTTTGATTTCTTTTGAAGAAAACGTCTTTAAACCTATCCAAAGAAACATTCATATATGGGAAGACGAATATTGTATTTCTGAAAATATTTGGAAAACTTGAAATAAATTATTAGATTAATTTACAATCATATACTTAATAATTGCGCCGACAAACATGTAAAATGTGTGTGAAGCCAATGTTTGCAGGTGGAACTAAACCATGTAAAAGTGGGAGGGTTAGGTGAACTAGTTGGTGGGTAGCAATTTAAGAAGAGAGGAGTTCGAGTTCATGTTTGTCTTATTCATTCACTATTTCTGTGGCGTCGACTTTGTGACTGCTTATCCCTCAAATTATTACGACCAAATTATTCCGCTTCTCACAGAAACTACAATAAACATTTTTCTGTTAATGTCTTGTTCGATATGCGAAAAATAAAAAAATCTTGGAAGAATCCAAAGGATCGACACGTCCAAGGTAAGAAAGCTAAAGCTTTTCCTAGTTAACAAAAAAACAAATGAAAAATATGGAGAGCATTATTTTCCCCTCACTTTGCGTGTGATATGTAAACGGAACCGCACACCTTAAATAGTCAATCCCTGACGCGGATAAGATAAGCACGTTCACCGACAAATCCGGTGGACAAGACAAACCGTCACATACACAGATCGGACGGCTGAAGATTGGAGTAGTTTCGACTACAAAATGCCAATGCAATGTCCAATGTGGGAAGGTCAGGTAATAGGGCCAATCGATGGATTTGTGAAGTATGGCTTTGATTTCTATTCCCACCGCATATGTGGTTTATGAGTGTAGAAGAATAGGAAACGTCCAATGGCTGTGCTAACTTTTTCATTTCAATGCTGCTACTAATTTGCACATCTCTTTACCATTGGATAAAACTAAGAACACAAGTTCCTCGTGGAAAGGTCGCCTTCTTTTAATGGTTTTTCACTTTTTAAATATAATCTTATATCAATACTCAATAGTTAATTGTGGTGTTTGTTTGTATTTTTTTTTTTAATTTATATAATGTAAAGCATAAAATTATCATCTTATGTGTTAACTTTTGGATTGAATAATTCTTAAAGAAGAGTGATATTAATCCAATGGATACTAGATAGTGAAAGTTTCAATTATTTATATATAAGATTTATGATGTTTATAAAAGATATTTGGTAAAAAGGAATTAAAGGATATGTTTATGTTAGAAATTGAATCATATTTACAAAGAGAGATAATTTTATATTTAGAGTTAAAAAGATAGAATGAATGTATTATTTATCTATTTAATAGTATATAGGAAGAACTCGTCTTTTTATTTGATATGTAGGTACCTACCTTTTGTGAATTTTATTTTTTTAATTTTGAAATTTATTTAGTTTTTTAATTGGATATTATCAAACATTTTAATTTTTTTTTTATAATATGTAGAAATACAAAGTATAATTCTACCAACACGTAGCTAATGAAGACAAAATATAGACACTATAGATACCAAGAATTACAATAGAAAAATAAGGATTATTGGAACTTGGAGATTGCAAAGATCAATACATGAACTAAAACACTCTACAACATTGAAAAAAAATATTATTGTCTTCAAATTATTTAACTAGACCATTAATTTGCTAAAGCCCATGAAATTTATATTTTTCTTGGATAATCCTTAAAGTTATGCAAACAAGAAAGTAACCTAAACAAACATTTTAGAGAAAAGTCTTAGAGTAGTTGTTTCTTGAAAATACTTCTGTAATGCCCAAAATTTACACCCAAAAACAGAACAACTTTTTTTTTTAAAGAAATATAACATACCATTTTAACTACATCAGCAATTCGTGATTCTATTAAATATAATATTTATCTATAGTACAAGAAGGAAAGGGAGCAACTTTAAGAAATAGCGTTTCATAGTATTCAAATGACAATCATACAGAGGTGTTGCATACCTGAGTTCTCTCCTCCTTACCTAGGTGTCATATTCTCCTTGCCTCCATATTTACTGCATTTGTAAATATTGCTACACAACTAGATGCATGATGTTAGAATTCATTGATGATTTCATACGTGATCGAAGATAAGCCACACCAATATCATAGCGGAAGCAACCATAACTATTTCAACTAGTTTCGTAAAGAGATGCAACTATACAAAAATATTGGTAAGGAGTGTCAAGATCAAGGAAGAACTCAAAAGTACAAGACCTAAGGGCCAGACCTAATGCCTCAGGGGCTCATCACAGATGGCCTTGCCTACGTAACTCGCAGAGACATCGTAGTTCATCTCTTGGATCTCGAACCAAGAATACAAGTCCATTAAAAAAATCATCATTACAAAATAAATACAAACGCTAACATTAAACCCAAGGGTGACATCATGAGATCCAAGATTAACAACATGGCACAAGGTTACTCAAGGGGATATTAGAGTGATAAAATAAACTACAATAACTATAATTATCGTAGTACAACCCAATGGAGGACATAAGGTCCTTCAAACAAGACAACTAACAATCGTCAGGTATACATCTAAAGGAGAGTAAAACCAAAAGATAATCCCCAATGACTAATCCAATTTCATTCAAAGTCATGATACCATTATACAACAATAGAGAGAACTACAACATGTCTTAGTGATGATACATTTCCAATCAGGACAATTTAAAGTAACTCCTACTAATATTCTGCTTACTTAACATGCCTAAATAAGAATTTCACATAAATATAATGACACTAATTAATAAATTATAAAACATGACATGAATCATTTAAAAACTTACGTTTTCTAAAATATTATAAGACAAACTTAAAGCTTACCAAATCTTAACAATGCAAATGTATTAGTAAACTACAATAATTAACTTAACCAATTTAACTAACTCATATATCCATCAAGTGAAATATGATTTCAAATCAGAGGGCAATGAATTGTATCTACTTCTAAATAGATATAAATCATTAATTAATTTAATTCAAGATAAATCAAATCTACCTATTTATCCAAAGAAATAATTGTTTGATCTGTAAATGACCAAAAACTACATAATAATGTGTATCAAGATTTTATCCTTAAATACCATGATAGTATTAATTGATCATCACAAGTAAGTTATTTTCTTTACTAGAATAGTAAATCCAATAATATTCCACATATTCAGCTAAATCTTCTACATTAAACAATTAATTTTAATAGATTTAATTCTTCATTCTTAAACCAAATAAATAGAATAATTCATAAAAGAAAATTCTAAAGAAAAGAAGAAAAAAAACAATTCTCACATTTACTATATTTCATAATTTCCATTAACAAAAGAACATGTTATTTTTAAAAAATAAAAATAAATAAAACTAACTAAAATAAAATCAACATGGTTGATAAAGTAATCTTAGAATTATATCAACTATTTTATATTCCAATAAGAAGATTCTATTAAAGAATTATGTTTAAAACCAAACTAAGAATTACAACATTTAGAATCTTGAAGAATTGTTTTCCTTAAACTAACTTGGGGATTAAGAATCTTTACTAACCAAAAGTTACGGTTCTTTCTAATAGTTCAAACTAATTTTCAAAAAGTAAGCATGGAAATAAGAAGAATATATTAAAGACTATATGCATACTTTCACCTGTGAGACTGTAAAATAAAATTCAAACATCAAGTCTGGAAAATGAGAAAATTAAAAAAAAGCATGATTTTCTACGTTACACATTTCAGCCAATAAACAACTATCCAACTAAACCCACATTTACATTTCACTATAATAAACAATCTAAAATACATATAAATCTGGTTTTACCATCATCAAGTAAGAAACCAATCCGATAATTAGAGAAATTAACTCCCAACAGGGCTGTATGAGCTATCAAATGTGAAGTACCAAAAACAAATTAATTAACCACAGGCTGGGTTGGGCTGGGCATTTCACCCAGCCAATTCAGATCTATATTTAATTATTTTTAAATTATGACTGCTATGAGACCCAAAAAAACATTTGACTCAAAACTAACGTTGTGTTATAAAGAAAGGGAGGAGACAATACATAATCCCAAATTGAAATAAGATGAGTGCACGGCCAGAAAGTACCACAGGAAATCAAAGAAATAAATACCTAAGCACCAAAAGTAGCTAAACATACATTTCTAGAACAACACCAAGCAATTTGATGGTAAAATAAATCTAGGTGGATAGATAAATCGAGAATCAAGAGCAGATTTAAAATTCATAACACAGCTAATCAAATAGTTAATAAGAAAACTAAAGCAGTTAATTAAGCCATATCTCATACTTGCAAAGAGTGAGAATCAGAGACGCCAAACACCCCATCAGACAAAGAAAAGATACAAACAACTATTATCACTGTGAACAGAAAAGGCTGGAAAAAAAAACACCCAAATCTACTATAGTATGATCAGTAAACTAAGAGATCAAGGCCAAAATATATAGTCATTTCCCAATCTTACTAAAATCTAACAAAATGACAAGGCTAGTGTCATCTGGTGCAAGAGGAGATATAAAACAAAGCTACAACAGGTTATGGATCAAAAGTGACAAATTTTGAAGAAAATAAACGAAAGAAAACAATGGTGGCTGCAATAGTCCAACACACGCTATAATGACATAAGACATCCGTTCAACCAAAAATTACCGACCCTTGTGCTAAGATGAGATTCACAATAGAGAGGATAATAAACCATAAGAAAAAGAAAAAACCTAACACTTCATCCTTTGCAAAAACACACACACCACCACATCTTTCAGAAAAAGTACAGAAGTCCATATACACACATATCATTCATAAGCCTGTTTCAAACAATTTTCAGAACTTAAAAACAATATTGTGAGAATAAATATACTAACCTCCGCTTTACTCCTCTATTTACTCCCCCCAATAATGGACTCCATGCCCTCATTCATGATATTATATCCTGGGTCTTTTGGTGCTGGGTTGGTTGAGTGTTTGAGGCACCTACCATCTTTTTTTTTTCCCAGCCTGAGCCAAGATGGAAGCTTTTCTAGTAGTGCGTACATAGTTCCTTTTTCAAAGTTTTCTCTCCCCCATGCCATTATCTAATCGGTTGTATATCAATTTCTACTCCAGCTGTTCCTTGATTCGATGAGCTGCCACCATGCAAATTTCATCTCCCCCGCATTTCAAGAAAAATTTCCCCCACCTCAACACATCGACAGTGTAATTAACATCTCTACAAAAAATGGTGATGGTGGTATCACATCACCATTTATTACTCTGACTTAGTCATTTCTTTTTTCAACACCATGAAGGTTAATAGTTGGCAGAGTCATCGTGACCAGGAGAGAGGGTGGAAGAAGTAATTAAAAGGACTGAAGTTATTTAAAAATATGTCATTTGATGTGACGTAAACTGCAATACCTCCCTACAAATGCTATGCTTTGAGAGTGACAGTATGTCCTTATTGATCGAGCATATAATATCAAAATATCCTAAAACCTTCTAGTATACCTCACATGCTATAGAAGATTATGTACCTTTCAAAAAGGAACGAGCCCCATACTTTCATTAAAATGCACCTACTCTTCATGTGAATGTTTGGTGGTCAAAGAATAATGAGTCGTATTTGTATAGTGACATCCCCTTTTTATTTTATTTTTACCAGCTCCACTTATGATAGTTTGGTATCATTCATTTGAGCTGATACATTGAATTATTGCATGTTTCTCAGAAAGTAGGAATTATGTAGCTATTCAGTGGTGGGGATACTATTCTAGCATGACAGACTGGGAACATTAATTGAACTCATTACTATGTATACTGGGTTGGTACATGTATTCAAGATTAGAGGGCTTAAAATAAATACATTTGTGTCTTGATCTTTTAAATTGTTATTACTTATT
>MU226028.1:2359920-2370330 GCA_018584345.1 Thuja plicata
GCCACTGATTCCCCCCCCCCCCCCTCAGTTATTACTAACAATTGGTATCAGAGCTTGTGTTCTTAGAAAGGGAGTTTAACATCTCAAGAAAAAAATCACAAGATGAACAGACGAGATGTGCCCAAGTTGAATAAAGAAAACTTTGCAACATGGAAATGCAGAATAAGGCTCCACCTATCAGGTATTGGAAATGACATTGTTCAATACTTAGATACTAAATATGTGTTTCCTACAGGACCTCACACTCTTGAGAAGTTAAGAGTAAAGCATGAGCATAACTACATGATGATAGAACTTGCACCATCACTCTCTGATGCTGAGTTTGAAGATGTCAAAACCTGCACCTCTACAAAGCAAATATGGGACAAGTTGAAGCTGGTACATGGAGGAGATGCCAATATACTAAGAGCAAAGGTAGAAAGCCTAAGAGGGAGGTTTGATGACCTAAGGATGAAAGAAGGAGAAAATATCACTCAGTATAGTTGTAGAATCAAGGAGGTGTACTTGAAGAGGAAACAATGGTAAGTAAAATCTTAAGAACCTTATTGCCTATATATGCTATTAAAGTTTCTTCTATTCAAGAAATGAGAGTAGTTGCAAATGATACAATTACTCTAGATAGTCTAAATGGTAGAATAATTTCATTTGAGATGAATAACTTTGACAATATTGTCTTACCATCTATATAATCTGCATTCAAATCTTCTTTAAATATAAGTAGCACAAGTCATAGACATGTTGTTAGAAATGATAGTGACAGTGATAATGAGGATCAAGGACTTGATGAGATTGAAGCGCCAGAATATTGCAGAGAGGCAAAGGTAGATACAAAGGTAAATTACCACTTGTATGTTTTAATTGTAAAGAGGTTGGACACTTTGCTACAAGATGTCCAAATCAAAGAAAAGATGACAAAGGAAATGATAGATCATATGAGAAGAAGTTTGATAGAGGTGATAATAGAGATTACCGAAGCAACTGACAATCTAACAAGAGAGATACCCGAGACTACAAGGACAAAGGGAAGAAATCCTGTTACCTAGCTGAGAACAGAGCTGATGAAACTGACACCGAATAAGAAGAAGACATCGAGATGATATTTGTAGCCATGAAGGATGATTCAAATGAATATGAAGAAAGGTATGTAGAAATTGCACTCATATCTAAAGTAAGTAAAAATGATGTCTGGATCATAAATAGTGGCTGCACTCACCATATGACCGGTGATAAATAAAATTTTGAAACTTTTGAATACTATAATGGTGGTTCAGTGAGAATGGGAAATGATACACTTTGTCCAGTTGAAGGTAAAGGAACCATAATGTTGAATAGCCTGATAAAATGTCAAAATTCCTATTAGGTAAAATGATTTAATTTTAAATTTGTTAAGTGTTTCACAACTAAACAATTCAGGTCACAGAGTAGCATTTGAAAATAAGAAGGCAAAGATCTTCAATGAATTAGGAAGTTTGATTGGTACCGGTGAGCAGATAAAAGGTAACCTTTTCTATCTTGATGACAATAACACCACTTGTTTAATAGTTAGAAACAAAGACATATGGTTTTGGCACAAAGGATTGTGTCATGTGAACTTTGACAACATGATAAAGATAAGAAACAAATGGAATGTCAGAGGCTTATCGAGCATGACCAAGCCCAAACATATCATATGCAAGAATTGTCAAAAAGGTAAGATGACAAAGTCTAGTTTGAAGAGTAAAACCCATACATCTAATGAAAATCTAGAATGAGTCCATACAGATCTATGTGGACCCATGAGGACAAAGAGATACTATAGAGATAGGTATTTTATTCTCTTTGTTGATGATGATTCTAGAATTATGACAGTAATGTTTTTAAAAGATAAATAAGAAGCATTCAAGATGTTTAAATGGTATAAGGCTATGGTAGAAAAACAAAGTGAAAAGAAATTTAAGTGCTTAAGGTCAGATAGAGGAGGGGAATTTAATTCAGAAGAATTCACTAACTATTGCAATGAGCATGGAATTAAAAGATAGGTTTCTGCACCGAGAACACCACAGCAAAATGAAATTGCTGAGAGGAGAAACAAATCAATTGTTGACTATGTAAGAACATTGATGATTGAGAAAAGAATCACTCAAAGTTTCTAGAGGGAAGTGTTCAGTACTGTTGTCTACACATTAAACAAAGTACAATTGAAGAAGGACACAAAGAAGACACCATATGAACTTTGGTATGGTTATACACCCAATGTAAGTTACTTCAGAATCTTTGGTAGTCAATGTTATATTTTGAAGGATGATAGAAATGGAAAACTTGACTCCAAAAGTGATGAAGGTATCTTCCTAGGGTATTCAACCAAAAGAAAGGCTTATAAATGTATTAACAATTCATCTAACAAAATCATTGAAAGTGCAAATGTGAAAATATATGAATTTGCAGAAAAGAATGATAAGGAAAGAAAAAAGGAACCAGAGGACTACAACAGGTTTGTTTATATAGAACCTAACACTCTACCCAAGAAATAGTGTATCGCTCCTAAGCAATAGATCATTGCACCCGAGCACCAGGTTGTAATTACCAAAAATTAGGAAAATCCTCAAGATGATGTTCCGAGCAATGGAGATCAGAATGAAGGTCAAGAAGCTGATCAGAATGATGAACACAGAGCTGAACCGAAACTTTCCAAGTATGTCAGAAGACATCATTAACAAAATCAAATCATAGGAGACAAGAAGGTTGGAACAAGAACAAGAAGTAAGTCACTAAACACCATATGTTTACTTTATGATTTTGAGCCTAAATCTGTTACTACTGCACTTGAGAATGAAGAAGAGCCAGTGCCATGAATGAAGAAATAGAATAGATTGAGAAGAATAGTACATGGACACTAGTACCGAGACCAGATGACAAGAATGTCATCGGTACCAAATGGATATTTAGAAACAAGCTGAATGAGAATGGAGAAGTCACTAGAAACAATGCAAGATTAGTATGCAAGGGATATGTAGAAGAAGAAGGTATTGATTATAGTGAAACCTTTGCACCCCTTGCTAGACTAGAAGGAGTTAGAATCTTACTTGCTTATGTTGCATTTAAAGGATTCAAGGTATACTAGATGGATGTAAAATCTGCATTCCTAAATGGAATACTGGAAGAAGAGGTATACATTGAACAATCATAAGGGTTTGTTGATCCAGACAAGAGAAATATGGTATGTAGACTACACAAAGCCTTGTATGGATTAAAAAAAGCACCGAGAGCCTGGTATGAAAGACTTCACTCATATCTCATCAGCATAAAATTTATTAGAACAAGTGAAAATAGCAATCTATACTTGAAAGAAGATACCGATGGTAATATTCCGATTGCTGAAATTTTTGTTGATGATATCAGTTTTTGGGGAAATGAATTGTTATGAAAATCCTTTGCTAATGAAATGAGTAAGGAATTTGAAATGTCTATGTTTGGGGAGATCAAATCCTTTCTTGGTCTACAGATTCTTCAAGAAGATGTAGGCATTTATATCACTCTGTCCAAATACATCAAGGAACTGCTGAAGATATTCAAGATGGAAGATTCCATACCAGTTGGAACACCTATGGCTACTGGATGTAAGGTGACAAAAGAAGACAAATCCAATGAGGTAAACCAAACCTTCTATAGATAAATGATTGGAAAACTAATGTATTTTGTTCATACCAAACCAGATATAGCATATGTAGTTGGAATAGTTGCAAGATTCTCTGCTAATCCCAAAGAATCACATATTACTGCTATCAAATTTATTTTGAGATATCTAAAGAACACCGAGGATTATGGCTTATGGTAAAAAAGAGAAGGAAAATTTGAGCTACAAGTCTATAGAGATGTTGATTGGGCTGGAAACATTGATGACCGAAAGAGCACAACTAGAGGGGCATTCTTCATGGGTGACAGACTTGTCACATGGATCAGCAAGAAGCAAGCATGCATCTCGCAGTCTACTGCAGAAGAAGAGTATGTGACTGCTGCTACAAATTGCTCCAATATTGCATGGATCAAACAATTACTAGAAGGTATGAATATGAATATTCTAGAGGCAATAATTATCTATTGTGATAATACTAGTGCAATAAACATTTCTAAGAATCCCTTCATGCATGCTAAGACTAAGCATAGTGCTATCAAGTATCACTATCTAAGAGAACAAGTGCAAGCAAAGGAAGTGACACTCAAATATGTTCAATCAAAGGAACAATTAGCTGACATATTCACCAAGCCATTACCGAAGGATACTTTTGAGTACCTAAGACATAGACTAGGGGTCAAACCCTTGTCTATAGGTCAGTAAGATTACTAGAAGGTTGCATCAGCCTATACCAAATATGAAGATCAGTCATGTTGATGAAAACACTGAGATGGACAAGAACAAATACATCTTTACATAGAAAGGTACAAATCTACACCGAACACCAGAGACATTGTATTACTGATGGATAGGGAGAATCAAGGAGTATATTATGTAAAGGATGGAAGATGATAAAAACAAGGATAAGTGTTTTTGTTTGGCATTGTTGTCAAAGGGAGATATTGTATCCATTATCATAAGAGTCTCATTATCATCAGGGAGAGATTTGCATTATCATAAAGGGACAGATATGATAAAGGGAGAGATTTTCTCATTGATCAGAAGAGATTATATCTTTATCCATAAAGTGAAGTTCCTGAAGATCAAAAAGAAAGAGTTAATAAATATTCTAAGGGAGAGAAATTGATTACATATGAAATATCCATCCAAGGGAGAGAAGTAACAAAGGGAGAGAGTTCAGACAAAAAGAAAGATTTTTGTCAAAGGAAAAAGAGATTATCAAGAAGAGGAATAGTCAAGGAAGAGCACATCTAGAACAGAGATATCAGATAATACATCTCTCCAGTGAAGGGATTGAAGATTGAATACAATCACTCTGCAAGAAACAAATCTAAGCTATTTTGGGCTTACTGAGAGCTAGACACTTGTAATAGTTACATTAGGAAAGCTTGATGAAATTGTATACTTCATATTGTATTAGTGATAGTATAGTATGATAATGTAGTATGGTGCCATCAATGTCAAAGAGAGAGATTGATGACATATAACTGATTGAATGTTTGAAGATGTTAATTTGATCACCAAAATGTAGAAGGATAATGCAAGACATTGAATCAGTTAATGGATTGTATTGTCATTGATGTCAACTTGATATAATCTAATTGGCTATAATCAAAGTGTCAAAGACTTCATAGAATCAAAGAGATAAATATTATGCTTTCAGTAATGCATAAAAGACAAGTATTCACAATGTGACTTCAAACACCGACGGTCACTGGAACCTGATGGATAGAGATCACCAAAAGTCAATTCATAGTGATGCCTGAGCAAGAACAATGACGAGCATTAGCGACGAGTAGAATCACAAGAATAATCGACGGCCTAAAACATAGTGTAAACTGACAGAGAAGCCCGAGGAGAACTGGAGTGTTGACCAAAGCTATCAAAGAGTTAAGCACTAAAATTAACTGGAGTTCAGAAATGACAAAATATCTAGCTGGTAGAGCTAAATATGGACTTAACTGGTATTTATCATTGTTTTCATCGACAAGATAAGCTAGAGATAAGTAAAGGATTTAAAGTTATTTTGTCTAGTTGGCAAGAAGATCTCAGCGAGATAAAATAGAATTTTTGCTTTAAATCTAATTGGCCAAGATTGTGGATCACGCCAAGATCAAGAAAATCAAGAACCTAACAACGGTGATATTATGTCTATAAAAGAGAAAACTTAATTCATTACGAAGTGTCTGGGTGAATGAATGAAAATAGGATGCTAAAGAGAAACTGATGAAGACCAACTTCATACAGTCCTGATCAATCAAGCTGAGGAAAGAGCTAAAGTTTTCTATGGACACCGAGCAACAGAGCACAACATCACTGAGCAGAATCAAAGTGGAGAAAAGGTATAAAAAGAGATATATTGATCAGAATGGTTTTATGATATTACAATAGATCTGAAAATCTGCAAGTATAAGTTGTATATGTGAACAGATCATATTGTTTCAGTTTAACCATTGATTTAGAAAGTCTCTTAACCAGGCAGGATTTAAAGATCCTTTCCATATTGAGATACATCCCAAGGAGTATCAAAAATTTTGTTCATGAAGATAGCATGAGATGCCAGACACCTATTGATAGGCCAAGTGAGTGTTTGATCAAGGAAGGTAGCATAGAGATGTCCGATATCAAGTGATAGACTAAAATTTTAAATCCTCTCACAAGGTCACACCTAACAATGTGTTTGTAACCTTTAATAGGGTTGGATCTTCACCGAGCTCACTTCAGAAGAATGAACATTTTGGGTTACCGATCCCATGTGGTTTTTCACTTGACAGGGTTTCCACGTTAAAAATTCATGTGTCAATGTGTTTATGAGTCATTACTTTAGTGTTTTGCATTACACATAGCTTAACTAGATTCATCAGTATACTCTAGATAATTTACTGTCTTTCGGTAAATTAACAGAATGCTATTCGGTAAAAATACAACTTAAGAGGTTTAACAAATCATTCCGAGTAGAAGTAATTTGATAATAGTATTTGGACGCATTCATCTTATAGGACTGAAGATAAATAGAGGCTTAATATTGTGGTACTAATTTTTTGGGTTGATTATTGGAATATTTTGAGGCCACTGATTCACCCCCCCCNTCCCCCCCCCCCCCCCCCTCAGTTATAATTACTAACATATTTTGTGCATATTATGGGCATCCCTATATCAAATTAGACCCATGACTCAAATCTGATCCTAAATTGGCTATTATATGGTGACTAGGTATGTATGGAGTGAGTCAACTCATCCTTGATCGTAGGAGTCACTACATACCTCAAAAATCATATATAAATTTGAAGTGTGCAATGGTCATTTTATTTTAGTAAGATCTTCAAATCCATGTCAACTAGTCTTCTTTGATTTTGGTATGCCAAAATGGTTGGGTGAGGTGTGCAAGAAAGTATACCTCCCTCATTTAGGTAGCTCATCTCAAGCTAATCATTTATTCAAGTTGAAGCATTCAAAAAGAAATCAATAATTCAAACATTTTAATCATTCATGGCATTTCATCCGACTATATCCTTTATTGTGGCAAGTTTCAACAATTATCATACAATAGTGTCTTCTATCATGTCCTTATAGGTCTTTGTGGAGTCATGTTATGGGATTAATACTTAGGATCTTATTTCAAGAATAATTGCACTATCAAGGTATAAGACATCTTATTCCTAGATCTAGCTTGTACTTTATATTAGCATGCTTTCATTTCAAGTACTTTTCAATTTAATATCATAGTTAATTCCAAAATCATGTTTTGACCTAGCAAACCCATTTCGAAAACCATTTTCCCATTTTTTTTGTGCAGGGAATAGTGTAGTTACAAAAGCTTGGCTATAGGAAGTTTTTATAGAGAGCTAAAATTTGATATTACTTTCATCACTTTCTACTAGGTCAAAGGAAACTACACTCACCCCTAACCTCCTAGTTACCCCTGACCCTCATGGCTGCCCTTGTCCTGCCTTTTCAAAGTGAAACTTGGATCATAGGTCAATCACTACCTTGGCTTCCTGGATCTAGTCTTACAATT
Source organism: Thuja plicata (assembly GCA_018584345.1). Taxonomy (NCBI): domain Eukaryota; kingdom Viridiplantae; phylum Streptophyta; class Pinopsida; order Cupressales; family Cupressaceae; genus Thuja; species Thuja plicata. The sequence continues at coordinate 2,367,552 of MU226028.1, forward strand.
GAATTTACAATCATTTTTCCTCCTGCATACTTATCTTTTCATATTTTATTCTATTACCACCCTAGACCTTGCATTTTCATTTCTATTTTGCATAGTCATCTTCCATAACAACAAAATATTGTTGCATCTACTTGGCACTTGACCCTCCTTAAGCTTATTGGATCATCATCCTTCAAATGTATGAAAGCATTTAGGTATTATCTTCCTAGCTTGACCATTCATCCTTGTCACCACCCTCACATCCTATTTTCTTTCATTAAACACTATAAACAAGGAAGAAAGTAAAGGTGCTTGATTTTATAATATGGTATCAAAATATTTTTTCATAAATTTTATACTCTCTTCTAAAAGTTAATGTACAAAGGGATTTCATTGGAACTCCTAGGATAAAACATTGTTAGTTAAATACCTTCATTTAAATAGTTGTGCATAGCCCTTCATGATTACAAACTATAGGTTAGCCAATATGAGAGTTCTTCCTTGATGACTCTAGTTGACTACTATAAACAAGATCATATTATAAAAAATCTAACAAACAAAATAACTTATTCTAATAATGTTCAAGCTCAAGTTGGGGCTAAAACACCTCCTATTACAACCCAAATTTTATTTGGACTGAAGAATCAATAATTTTCCTATACTTTTGAATCCTTACATTTTATTATTCTTCCATTGCTAAATCATAACTCAATTAAAGTTCCTCCCATCTATCTGGTGCAAGAGCACACCTAGGCTAACCTCCACGTTTTAATCATTTTTGGCTTGTACTTGACATTGGCCAAGTCAAGATAGTTAGGTTATTTCTAGACCTTAGAAGGTCTTTGCAATGTGGGCTAGGTGAGTTAGTCATTAGGACTAAGGTCACAACAATAGCCATTGTTAATAGTTTTTCATTTTTATTAGGCTTAGTTGCTAAATAATGGATTTGAGTCATGAATGTGTCCTAAACACATAACTGAGGAAATAGAGATGCCATAAGGTATTTAATGATCTTGGATCCTCGAAATGAAGAGGTTAGAGGTCCTAGAAATGGGGAAAGTGGCATAAAAGGAAAGATGCCAAAAGTTGCTAAATTGTTGTCATGACAACATTTGCAATTATTGTAAATGTTGCATGCAACACGGTTACCTTGGATCCCCATACAAAATAGGAACTGGGAATAGACCAAAAAGGCCTAGAATGATGGAAGAAGGCATCTAATGCATAGAGATTCTTGAATCTCATCAGTTTGTCTTTGATTGTAACAAGTTTGGAGGTGTAATACAGTCTGCAATTTTGTGTTTTCAGAAATCTCGAGCATTTCCTTGTGACAGTGATACCTTATGGATTGAAGGCTTCAAACTAGTGATTGTTTTGTGTTCTTAGGATATTTTGGAGTGTTTTTCATTCAGTAGTCAAGTTTCTTTGTGGTCGTTTAAGGTCTTGTATAAATTCTTTTGTGTTTAGAGAGTCAACTGGTCCTGTCTTGACCAGTCAATCTAGTTATGGCTCCCCCATGAAATCTAGCCATGGGAAAACCCTAAGGATGGATGGAAATATTAGGGGAGTCATTAGTGTACATATTTTTAGGATTAGGAGTCTTAGAGAGATGGAGAGCTATTTTTACTACTAAGCCCTAGGCGAGCTGACAGTGCCCGATTAGTGGTTTAGGATACAAGAATTGACATGTTTCATACAAGGGAAGAAAGTACTGTATGGAATAAGTACATTTATAGTTAGGTTTTTGTCATACCTTGACATTTTGTGATGGTCGAGTTCATACCAATCACTGAGACCAAGTTTTCAACTAAGTTGCAGACAGTCCTAGAAATTAGGCCTATTAGCCATATTGGACCTAGATTGTAGGAACCCTATGTACGGAAGACTTAGGGAAATAAAAATTTCAAAATATATTGTAAAAGGATAAAGGGTATCTGGATATGGTCTTATATTTTCAAGTTCTTTGGAAAAAATTTACAAGAAATAGGAAAAGGTCACTGTGAAAGGCTACAAGGAAACAAGCCCTATTTGGCCTCTTTGAGACCAAAGTTGGAACTCGATTGCAAAGAGTTAAGAGATTCTCCAAAATGGAGTCAAACAGGATTAGATGGACTGTCTACATGATGATGGACACCCCTAAAATGATTCATGGATGTTAGAGTGGAGTTGACACTTGGATCCATCTAAGTGTAGGAGAGAAAAGTGAAGATTTGAACTAACAAAAAGGTGTTAGTCTTTCAAGGTGAAGCACATGAGTGGACAACTTTTAGAGAAGAGTTGGAATTGGAATTAGTTAATCATCTAAGCCAATCAAAACCTAGAGGAGATTAGGTTCCTAAAAGAGACAAGCTAAGTTCTCTTAGGTGAAGTGCTAGCAAGCCTTGGAATACTTACATCATATTGGTATCAGAGCTTGATTAAAGATCAGGCTTGTGGTGGATGTTTCAGCCTACTGAATCAGTTAGAGAGAATACACCATTTGGATTAGTAGAAGACAAAGCCATGGTGACTAACATTGATTTATCCAAAAAGGTGGATGAGCAAGAATAATACAAGTTGTTAAGAGAAATGTTGTCTCAAACAGAGAAACTCTTGGGAGAAGTCTAAGACAAAGATGAGAAGATGAAAGATAAGATAGATCAGAAAGAAGAAGAAGAAGAAGCAAGCGAAAAAGGAGTGGATGTAGAAGAGGAAGTTCCAACCCCTGACCCTATTAGTGATCAAGAACCCTTCTTAAAGGCATTGAAGGCCTTAAGTGGCAAAGATTTAGAGGGTGTACCACTTTTTAGTGGACAAATGG
>MU226028.1:2370380-2387433 GCA_018584345.1 Thuja plicata
CACTTTTTAGTGGACAAATGGATCCAGATTCAGTTGTGGATTGGATTGACAGTATAGAGAACCATTTTGAATGTGATGGTATCATAGAGGCCCAAAAAGTGAGTGTGGCCAAGTCAAGGTTGAGAGGGTCAGCTCTCACATGGTGGAAGTTTGTTCAAACTGAGAGGGAGAAAGAAGGAAAGAGTCCTATAGTCTCATGGAAGGGAATGGTGACTAAAGTCAAGAAAACTTACTTACCTAATGATTATCAGGTTTAGCTGCATAGGAGAAGACACAATCTTAGACAAAAAGATTTGGATGTCCAAGCATACACTGAAGAGTTCCAAAAGTTGTGCTTAAGGTCACAAGTGGTGGAAGATGAAAGCATCAAGCTAGCTAGATACCTGAATGGACTCAAGTGATTTATCCAAGAAGACATGAGTCTTGTAAAATTCAAAACCATTCTCCAATGTTATCAAATCGCCTTAAAGATAGAGGAGAAAGGAAAAAGAAAGCAAGAGAAAACCTTGAAAGGAAGAGGTAGAGGAAGGAATAATAGAGGAACAAGAGGTGGCTATGGTGGAAGAAGTTCAGAGTCAAGGACACAAGGAGAATTCAATTACACTAAGAAGCAAGAGGGAATTTATAGTAGAGGTGGAAGAGGAAGGAACTCAAGTTTCAGAGGTAGGAGTGGTGGACAAGGAAGAGGCAATTACTTTTCCAATATGAAATGTTACCATTGCAACCAAATGGGACACCTTGCCTATAGGTGTCTAGAGAAGGGTGGTACCTCTCAAGGAGGTAACAAGAGAACTAATTTAGTTGATGAAGAGACAAGTGCAGTAGAGACACACTCTGAGGTACCACTGAATTCCGAAGAAGGTGAGAACCTCATGATGAGGAGAACATTGATCAAGGAACCAGTCAAGGAGGAGCCAAGACAAAGGAGGTCTCTATTTAGAATCAAATGTAAGGTGATGGGAAAAGTATGTAGATTCATTGTAGACTCAGGGTCTACTGACAACATTGCGTCAAAGGAAGCAGTCAGCAAGTTAGGCATGACAAGGATACCTCATACCCATCCTTACAAGGTCACATGACTCAGTAAGGGACAACATGTCTTAGTCAACAAGAAAGCATGGGTAGAGTTCTCTATAGGGAGATATAAGGACAAGGTTCTATATGATGTACTACCCATGGATGCATTTCTTTTTCTCCTAGGAAGGCCATAGCAATTTGACCGCCAAGCTATCCATGATGGAGTGAATAACTCCTATACATTCAAGAAGGATAAAGTAACTTTCAAAATCCAATCATTGTTAGAAGATGTAGATCTGAAGATAGAAGGTCCTAATGTGCTTATGGTGGGTGAGAAAGAATTCATAGAAGCCATGGAAGAAGGAGAAGGAGTTGGCTATGCATTGGTGCTAAGACCAAGAGAAAAGAATGAAGAAAAAGGAGACAAGAAATCAGAGATACCTAAGGAGATACAAAATATGTTGTAGACTTATGAAGGCATAGTAAGTGATGGAAAACCATCAGAATTACCCCCTACAAGAGCCATAATTCATAGGATAGACTTCATACCCAGAGCTACCCTACCTAATAAGGCAACCTACAAGATGACACCTCAACAAAATGAGGAAATCGCTAGGAAATTAGAAGAACTCCTTAACAAAGGCCTTATCAAGAAAAGCATTATCCCTTGTGTAGTACCTACTATCCTAGCACCAAATAAAGGAGGAACATGGAGACTTTGTACTAATTCAAGAGCCATAAATAGGATAACCATTAGGTATAGGTTTCCCATACCTAGGATTGAAGACCTAATGGATTGTCTAGGTGAAGCTAAGTATATTAGTAAGATAGACTTGAAGAGTGGCTATCACCAAATTAGGATACATGAGGGAGATGAATGGAAGATAGCTTTCAAAACCAATGAAGGTGTGTATGAATGGATTGTCATTCCATTTGGACTGTCTAATGCCCCCTCTACATTCATGAGGCTCATGAATGAAGTCCTTAAAGACTGCATTGGAAAATTTGTAGTAGTATATCTTGATGATATACTGATTTATAGTAGGACAAGAGAGGAGCATCTTCAACACCTTGAGACTGTCTTCAAGAAGCTGCACAAAGAGAAGTTGATGATTAACTTGGAGAAATGTGAGTTCATCAAAATAGAGCTAGTGTACCTTGGGTTTGTTCTCTCTCATGGAAATCTGAAAATGGACAAGATTAAAGTGGAAGCCATCATGAATTGGCCTACTCCAAGGTCAGCAATAGAGGTAAGAATTTTTCATGGCCTTGCTCAATATTATAGGAAGTTTATAAGGCAGTTCAGTGATATTTTTGCTCCCATGTTGGACACAATCAAAGGAGGAATGAAGACAAGGTTTGTATGGAATGAATAAGCCACTAAGAGCTTTGAGTTATTGAAAGAAAATGTTGCTACCCAACCTTTCCTAGTCTTTCCAAGCTTTGAGAAGCTTTTCACCATTGAGTGTGATGCAAGCAACATAGCTATTGGAGCTGTCCTAAGCCAAGAGGGTAGACTAGTAGCATTTCATTCAGAGAAGTTGAGTGAAACAAAGAAGAAGTATTCTTCTTATCATCTTGAGTTGTATGCATTGGTTCAAGATTTGACAAAGTGGAGGCACTATTTTCTGCCCAAGGAGTTCATTGTCTATTTAGACAATCAAGCTTTAAGTTTTCTGAATTCTCAAGAGAAGTTGAGCCACAAGCACATGAAATGGGTGGAATACTTACAAGCTTATACCTTTAATATCAAACACAAGAAAGGTGTCCTCAATAAGGTGGTAGATGCATTGTCTAGAAGAGCTCTTACCATCCAAGAGATTTAGTTGAAGAGCATGGGAATAGATCATTTCAAAGATCTATATGCTGATGATGAGGATTTTGTAGTATTTATAAGGTATGTGCTGAATACAAGAACCATTTCCATAGTAAGTATGTTGAATACACTTTGAAAAGTAATCTTTTGTTCAAGGGAAATCAATTATGTGTCCCTAGAGGCTCTATTAGGGAGAATATGATTCAGGAAAAGCACAATGGTGCATTGAGTGCTCACTTTGGGATCACTAAGACCCAAGAACTTGTTCAAAGGTTATACTATTGGCTGAGAATGAACCTTGATGTTAAGAGGTATGTGGAGAATTGCATTGTATGTCAAAGAGCCAAGGGTACTTCTTCAAATGTTGGTCTTTATCAACCACTACCTATTCCCACTAGGCCTTGGGATTGCTTGATCATGGATTTTGTAGTTGGTTTAACCAAGAAAAGACAAGGCATGGATAGTGTTTTTGTAGTTGTAGATAGGTTTAGTAAGATGGCTCACTTTGTGCCATGCAAGAAAACTCATGATTCTAGCCAAATAGCCTCTCTCTTCTTCAAAGAGATAGTAAGAATCCATGGGCTACCTAAGAGCATTGTGTCTGATAGAGACACCAAATTTATGAGTCATTTTTGGAAGATTCTTTGGCAAAGATTAGGCACTAATTTATCCTTTGGGTCTGCCTACCATCCCCAAACTAATGGTCAGACCGAAGTGGTGGATAGAAGCCTTGGAAATCTACTAAGGTGCTTGACAAAGGAGTATGGACATCAATGGGATCAATTTATTGGACAGGCTGAATATGCCTATAATGACACCATCAATAGATCAACATGGAAGAGCCCCTTTGAGATAGTATATGGATTGCATCCTAGAGGAATATATGAGTTGAGAGACTTGAAGGATGGAGTGAAGGAAATTGGATATGCAGATGACTTTTCTTGTGCAATGCAAGAAATACATGATACATTCTGGAATACTCTGACAGAGAACACCTTGAAACATAAAGCAAAGATTGATGAGAGTAGAAGAAAAGTTCAGTTCAATGTGGGTGACTTGGTGATGGTACATCTAAAAAAATCAAGACTTCAAAAGGGATTCCCTCACAAGTTGCAGATGAGAAGGATAGGTCCCTATCCTATCTTGGCTAAGTATGGTGAAAATGCATTCAAAGTTGAGCTCCTAGAAGACAATGGTCTGTCACCTATTTTTAACATAGCAAACTTAGTCCATTGCAAAGCACCACAACAAGACATGGATCAGAGTCTCCAAGAAGTGATCAGAGATTTGGAAGATATCCAATTACCCTCTGCTATAGTCATAGGAGTTGATAGTGTATTGGATACTAGAGTCTACAAACAGACTAGAACCAAAGCCTACAAGGAACATTTGATAAAGAAGCATGACCAAACAGATGCTGATGCAGTATGGGTCAAAGAATAAAAGTTCAAGAAGATGTGGATTGATCCAAGCATCCTCAATCCAAGGGTGGATTGATCTTTTTGTTTTGGGGAGGATGGTGCAGGAGCACACCTAGGCTAACCTCCATATTTTAATCATTTTTGGCTTGTACTTGACATTGGCCAAGTCAAGATAGTTAGGTTGTTTCTATACCTTAGAAGGTCTTTTCAATGTGGGCTAGGTGAGTTATTCATTAGGACTAAGGTCACAACAATAGCCACTATTAGTAGTTTTTCATTTTTATTAGGCTTAGTTGCTAAATGATAGATTTGAGTCATGAATGTGTCCTAAACACATAAATGAGGACATAGAGATGCAATAAGGTCTTTAACGATCTTGGATCCTTGAATGAAGAGGTTAGAGGTCCTAAAAATGAGGAAAGTGGCATAAAAGGAAAGATGCCAAAAGTTGCTAAATTGTTGTCATGACAACATTTGCAATTATTGCAAATGTTGCATGAAACGTGGTTACTTTGGATCCCCCTACAAAATAGGAATGGGGAATTTACCAACAAGGCCTATAATGATGGAAGAAGGCATCTAATGCATAGAGATTCTCGAATCTCATCAGTTAGTCTTTGATTGTAACAAGTTTGGAAGTGTAATATAGTCTCCAATTCTGTGTTTTCAGAAATCCCGAGCATTTCCTTGTGACAGTGATACCTTATGGATTGAAGGATTTGAAATAGTGAATTTTTTGTGTTTTTAGGATATTTTGGAGTGTTTTTCAGTCACTATTCAAGTTTCTTTGTGGTTTTTTAAGGTCTTGTATAAATTGTTTTGTGTTTAGAGAGTCTACTGGTCCTGTCTTGACCAGTCAGTCTAGTTATGGCTCCCCCATGAAATATAGCCATGGAAAAACCCTAAGGATGGATGGAAATGTTAGGGGAGTTAGTAGTGTACATATGTTTAGGATTATGAGTCTTAGAAATATGGAGACCCATTTTTACTACTAAGCCCTAGGCGAGCTGACAGTGCCCGGTTAGTGGTTTAGGATAGAAGAATTGACATGTTTCATATAGGGGAAGAAAGTAATATAAAAAATAAGTACATTTCCAGTTAGGTTTTAGTCATACCTTGACATGTTGTGATGGTCAAGTTCATACCAATCACTGAGACCAATTTTTAAGCAAGTTTTCAACTAAGTTGCAGACAGTCCTAGAAATTAGGTCTATTAGCCCTATAGGACCTAGATTGTAGAAACCCTATGTACGGATTAATTAGGAAAATAAAACTTTCAAAATATCTTGTAAAAGGATAAAGGGTATCTGAATATGGTCTTGGATTTTCAAGTTCTTTGGAAAAATTTTACAAGAAATAGGAAAAGGTCACTGTGAAAGGCTACAAGGAAACAAGTCCTATTAGGCCTCTTTGAGACTAAAGTTGGAACTTTATTGCAAAGAGTTAAGAGATTATCCAAAATGGATTCAAATGGGATTAGATGGACTTTCTACATGATGATGGAAACCCCTGCAATGATTCATGGATGTGATAGTGGAGTTGACACTTGGATCCTTCTAAGTGTAGGAGAGAAAAGTGAAGATTTGAACTAACAAAAAGGTGTTAATCTTTCAAGGTAAAGCACATGAGTGGACAACTCTTAGAGAAGAGTTGGAATTGGACTTAGTTAATCATCTAAGCCAATCAGTTTCTAGAGGATATTAGGTTCCTCAAAGAGACAAGCTAAGGTCTCTTAGGTGAAGTGCTAGCAAGCCTTGGAACACTTATATCACTATCCCATAAACACTTACAAGTGGTTAACTCTTTCATTTGATCCAAAGGCATTTTTTTAATATCAATATACTCTTACGCATGATATCACACGATGTATGTATCTATGAAGTTTCAGATCTTATTGACTCACTACGATACAAGTGTCTAGTCTAAATGATAATAGAAATAAATTTGTAGCACCTCCTATTCAACACACAAAAGTTTGCAACATCTCATTACCTAGTTCATTTCAACAAAATTTGTACAACAAAATTCCAATTTGGGTATGTGCAAGATCATGAGGGGCCAAACTATGCCCTTAAGTGGCAATGAAAAATCAGCAAATCAGGGTTTGTCAACTTGACATGAAAATTTGAAATAGCTATCAACCTAATATAAAAAAGTTGCAAGAATAGAATCTGTAGGAAATTGAATTTAGTTTCTAAACTACTAGGCCTTTTTTAGAAAAAAAAATTTAATATGATTGGTGAAAAGTATAGATTTCAATGCAGGAGTACAAAAAATTTAGGAAAAAAATAAGAAGTAGGTGTATGTCTGACCACCTTAATCATAATCAAATGATAATATTTTTATAAGATTTTATATATAAGTAGTAGACTCATGGCCAGATGTGACACATATGTTTTTGTAATTTTATTCCACAAAAATAATTAATTATGAATTTTCTGCTACAACATATTCAGAATAAAAAAACTCCTGTGTCTGACTACCTTAACTCATTGAAAACTTTAAAAAAATAAAAAAATAAAAAATTTCCCTTATAGTAGGCGAAGCATAGAATGTGACACATTTTTTGGATTTCAAAAATATTATACCATTTGAAAGTTATAGCTATTTTTCAATCAGTATATAAATCAACACTTTAGAGGTAACTCAATTGGAAAATAACTAATAATTACTTACCGAATTGAAAATTTGATAGCAATTATATCGATAGAAAGTTGATAATCTCCTTAAGATACCCTTTTCATTTCATCAAATTCGGGTGAAAAAAAAAGTCGTCAGCTACATGGTCGAAGTCTGGAACTCAAAGAAACAGGGGGAAAACCCATTTTTGTGACATTGTTAGAGTTGACCATGTAGGTTTGGTGTATAAAGCAATATCGAGCCTAATCGGGTACCCAAAAATGACGGTAAAATTTTGATTTTTAAATTTTCCCTCCCCTCTCTCCCTCTTAAATTTTTTTTCCTCCCCTTTCTCCCTCTTAAATTTTTTTCCCTCCCCTTTCTCCCTCCTAATTTTCCCTCCCATTTATCCCTCCTTCATATGATATATTATATATCAAATATTATATATTAGATTATGTATTATATATATATATATATTAAATATTATATAATATATATTAATATGTATTTTACAATATATCACATAATATCTTCATATTTTAATTATATATATATATGATATAATATATATAGTAAAAAATATATATTCAATATGATATGTATTATATATTATATATTAAATATTGTTGTATATATATTAAAATAAAGAATAGTATATATAATATATATTACATAGGACATATTAATATATAGGTTAATTACACCAGTATAAGGAATCCAAAAGGTTTCCAAAGGGGTCATAGAGGGTTCCTAGGGGTCCTAATGCATGAGAAGGTGTACTAGGACACCTTAGGTCCCTTTGTAACCCTCGGGGACACATTAGAACACTCGAGTGTCTCCCAAGGGGTCGTACAACCCCTTGGAACACACTTGAGTGTTGAAATGTGTCGAAAGGGGTCATGGGGACTTCCTAGGGGTCCTAACGCATGAGATGGTGTACTAGGACCCGTTAGGTCCCTCTATGACCCCCAGGGACACATTAGGACACTTAAGTGTGTCCAAAGGGGTCGTACGAACCCTTGCAACACATTTATGTGTTTAAATGTGTCGAAGAGGGTCATGGGGACATCCTAGGGGTCCTAACATGTGAGTGATGACATGTAACTGATTGAATATTTGAGGATGTTAAGTTGATGATCATGCAAGGCATTAAATCAATTAATTTATTGTATTTCCATTGATGTCAACTTGATATAATTTGTATGGTCATGGAAATATTGCCAAAGACTTTAAAGAACCAATGAATCGAAGGATATGCTATCAGTAATGCATACAAGTCAAGTATTCACCAGGTGATTGTATACACCGACATAGTGCACACCGATGGACAAAGTAAAAGAGCAGAGTCACGGTGTTACCCGATAAGAAAATGCACATCATTACTAATGAGAAAAGTCATAGTGTTGCTCGACAAGAAAAACACAAAGAAACCCAACGGAAAGAATTTCAGTGTTGCTCGATGGAAAAGATAAGGATGGAGATCTTGATGACAAATGAAGTCACACCGACAGAACATTCAGTTATCACCGATGACAAACTAAAGTGTTGGCCGATAGAACAGAGAGTTCAGAAAATGACAAAATGCTTAGTTCTCAAGAAGCTAAAGATAGAATTAACGGATACTTATCATTGTTTTAGTCATCCAGATAAAGTCGGAGATAAGTAATTGATTTAAAGCTGATTTTTCCAGTTGGCAAGAAGATATGTTTGAGATAAAACTAGAGTTTGCTTTAAATCTATTGGTGAGAATTATGGATCACACCAAGAATCAAGAAATCCAAGAAAAGGTAAATCATGTCTATATAGAGACAAACCTAATTCATTACGAATGGGTGTGTGGGGAGAAACAGAGAAGAGGAAAGATGCAAAATAAAATCTAAAGGAGAAGAAGTCTTCATTCAGTCCTGATCAACAAGCTGAGGAAAGAGCTAGATTCTGCAGACATCGACGAACAGTGAGATAGCATCACAGAGAAAAATAGTGTGGAGCAAAGGTATAGAAATGATTATATTGATCAGAGAGGTAATGGACTTACAATAGATCTAAAAATCTACAATTGAGTTGTATGTATGAACAGATCATTAGTGTTTCAGTTTAACCATTGAAGCATCATGTCTCTTAACTAAGCAGGAATTAAAAGTCTTTTACAATTGAGATACATCCCAAGGAGTATCAAAAACTTTGATCATAAAAGTAGCATTGGATATGCCCAATACCTATTGAATGGCCAAGTGAGTGTTTGATCAAGGATGGTAGCATTAGATGCCAGATACTAGGTGACAAACTATCTTTTAAATCCTCTAGCAAGGTCACACCTAACAGCGTGTTTGTAACCTTTAACAGGGTTGGATCCTAACATAGCTCACTTCAGAAGAGTGAAAATTTGGGGTATCAGTCCGAGTGGTTTTTCCCTTAATAGGGTTTCCATGTTAAAATCCATGTGTTATGCGTTTATGTTTTATTACTTTACTATTTTACATTTCACATATGCAATTCTAGATTGATCGGTATGCTCTGCATATTTACTACATTTCGGTAAATATTTAACTGCTTATCGGTAATCATACAGAAGAGAGATTTACAAAGCAATCCGACAAGTAGAAATTTGATATAAGTATTTCAAGGTATTCATCTTGTAGGATGGAAGATAACTTGAGACATAATTTATGGTTATAAGTTTTAAGCATTTATTTAAGGATTAATTTTTGTGGCCACTGATTCACCTCCCCCCCCCCCTCTCAGTTATTACTAACAATTGGTATCAGAGCTTGTGTTCTTAGAAGGAAGGTTTCAAAACCTAAGCTAAAGATCACAATATGAATAGATGAGATGTGCCCAAGTTGAACAAAGATAATTTTGCTTCATGGCAGGGCAGAATAAGCTCCACTTATCGAGTATTGGAAATTATGTTACTCAATACTTAGATACTGAATATGTGTTGCCCACACGAGCACCAACAATTAAAAAAATGAGAGAGAAGCATGAGCACAATTGCATGATGATAGAGCTTTCTTCCTCACTCTCCGATGCTGAATTTGAAGATGTCAAAACCTGTAAGATTGCAAAGTAGATGTGGGACAAATTGATGCTTGTACATGGTGGTGACAAAAATGTTTTAAGAGCCAAGGCAAAAAGCCTTAGAGGGAAGTTTGATGATCTCAAAATGAAAGAAGGTGAAAACATCACACAGTACAACACAAGAATCAAAGAGGTAGTCAATGTTATCCGAGGACTTGGAGGTGTACTAGAAGAAGATACAGTGGTAAGTAAAATTCTAAGAACCTTACTACCTACTTATGCTATTAGAGTACCTACCATTCAAGAAATGAGAGCAGTAGAAAATAGCAATGTTACTCTAGATAGTTTGATTCGAAGATTGATTTCATTTGAGATGAACAATTTTGATAATAGTGTCTTACCAAACATAGTGTTTGAAAAATTCTATGAGAATAAGTAAATCAAGTCATAAACACACTATAAGAAAAGATAGTGATAGTGAAAGTGAAGAAGAAGATCTTGATGAAATTGAAGAACTTATGGCTAGAAGAATACAAAGAGGCAAAGGTAAATAAAAAGGTAAATTACCACTTGTTTGTTTTAATTATAAAGAGATTGGACACTTTGCTGCAAGATGTCCTAACAGACGAAAAGATGAAAGAAGTAATGAAAGGTCATTTGAAAAGAAGTCTGACAGAGGTGATCGAAAAAACTACCGAAAATCAGAAAGAAGAGATACCCGAGACTACAAGGACAAAGAAAAGAAGGCCAGTTACCTAGAAAAATGCAAATATTATGACACTGACACCGAATCTGGGGAAGACATGGAGATGGTGTTTGTGGCAGTAAAAGATGATTTAGATGATGATGAAGAAAGGTATGCAGAAACTGCATTCATATCTAAAGTTAGTAAAAATGATGTATGGATCATAGATAGTGGCTATACTCACCATATGACTGGTGATAAGAAAAATTTTGAGACTTTTGAATACTATAAAGGTGGTTCAATAAGAATGGGTAATGACACACCTTGTCCAGTTGAAGGTAGAGGAACCATAATGTTGAATAACCAGATAAAATGTGAAAATTATTATTGGGTAAATGGATTGCATTATAATCTATTGAGTGTTTCTTAGTTGAATAATTCAGGTCATAGAGTAGCATTTGAAAATAAGAAGGCAAAGATCTTCAATAAATTAGGAAAACTGATTGGTACCAGTGAGCAGACAAAAGGTAACTTATTCTATTTGAATGATACTGACACCACTTTTTTGATTGCTACAAACGAAGACATATGGTTATGGAAAAAAATATTGTGTCATGTGAATTGTGACAATATGATAAAGATTAGCAAAAATATAAATTTCAGAGGCTTACCGATGATGACCATGTCCAAATACATCATGTGTAAGAATTGTCAAAAATGTAAGATGACAAAGTCTAGTTTCAAAAGCAAAACCCATAAATCTGATGTCATTATAGAATTAGTCCATAATGATTTATGTGGACCTATGAGGACAAAGAGTTATTATGGAGATAGATATTTTATTCTTTTTGTTGATGATTACTCTAGAATGATGACAGTCATGTTTCTAAAAGATAAATCAGAAGCATTTAAGATATTTAAATGGTATAAGGAAATGGTTGAGAAAAAAAGTGATAAAGAATTAAATTGCTTAAGGTCAGATAGGGGAGGGGAATTTATTTTAGATGAATTCACTAACTTTTGTAATGAGCATGGAATCAAAAGACAGGTCTCTGCACCAAGAACACCACAACAAAATGGAATTACTGAAAAAAAGAATAGATCCATAGTTGATTGTGCAAGGACACTGATGATAGAGAAAGGTATCACCCAAATCTTCTGGAGAGAAGTTGTCAGTATTGTTGTTTACACATTGAACATAGTACAATTGAAGAAAGATACCAAAAAGACACCTTATGAGCTTTGGTATGGATACACACCCAATGTAAGTTATTTCAAAAATTTTGGCAGTTAGTGTTATATCTTAAAAGATGATAGAAATGGAAAACTTGACTCCAAGAGTGATGAAGGAATCTTTCTAGGGTATCCTACCAAGAGAAAGGCTTATAAATGTCTAAATAAATCCTCTAACAAAATTGTTGAAAGTGCAAATGTAAAGATAGATGAATTTGCAGAGAAGAATAAAAAGGAAAGCAATAAAGAACTAGAGGAATACAATAGGTTTTCTTAAAATGAGGAACCTGGCACTCTACCTGACCAACAATTTAGAGCTCCCGAGCAACAAATCATTGCACCCGAGCATTAGGCTGCAAATACTGAAGATCAGAAAATTGCTCAAGATGATGCACAAAGTGATGGAGATTAGAATGAAGAACAAGACGATGATCAAGCTAATAGACAAAGAGCTCAACCTGTACTTTCCAGATATGTCAGAAAGAACCAACCACAAAACTAGATCATAGGAGATAAAAAGGCTAGTATGAGAACCAGAAGTGAGTCTCTAAATACAAGATGTCTTATTTGTGATTATGAGCCCAAATCTATCAATGTTGCACTAGATAATGATGAATGGATAAGTGTTATGAATGAAGAGATTGAGAAGATAGAGAAAAACAAGACATGGACACTTGTACCAAGACCAGATGACAAGAATGCCATCGGTACAAAATGGATATTCAGGAATAAACTGAATGAGAATGGAGAAGTCACCAAAAATAAAGAAAGAATAGTATGTAAGGGGTATGCACAAGAGGAAGGGATTGACTATGGAGAGACCTTTGCAATTTTTTCTAGGCTAGAAGGAGTAAGAATATTACTTGCTTATGCTACATATAAAGGCTTTAAGGTATACCAAATGGATGTCAAGTCTACATTCCTAAATGGAATAATTGAAGAGGTATACATTGAGCAACAAGAAGGGTTTGTTGATCTAGACAAGAGGAACATGGTATGTAGGCTACACAAAGCCTTGTATGGATTGAAACAAGCACCCCGAGCCTGGTATGAAAGACTTCATTCCTATCTTATAAGTATTGGATTTGTAAGGACTAGTGAAAATGGTAATCTTTATTTGAAGGAAGATATTGATGCTAACATTCTGATTGCTGAGATATTTGTTGATGACATCATATTTCGAGGCAATGATATGCTATGAAAATTATTTGCAAATGAAATGAGCAAAGAATTCAAGATGTCTATGTTTGGAGAGATCAAGTTCTTTCTTGGTCTGCAGATCATGCAACAAGATAAAGGTATTTTCATTACACAATCCAAGTACATCAAAGAAGTACTGAAAATATTATAGATGAAAGAGTCCAAACTAGTTGGAACACCGGGATGGCAACTAGATGTAAGATGAAAAAGGAGGACAAGTCATTAGAGGTGAATCAGACTTTGTACGGATCAATGATTGGAAAACTCATGTATGTTGTACACACTAGACCAGATGTTGCACATGTAGTAGGAATAGTTGCAAGATTTTTTTCTAATCGCAGGGAAGCACATATGACTACTGTGAAAAGAATCCTAAGATATATGAAGAATACCGAGGAATATGGCTTATGGTGTAAAAGAGAAGGCATATTTGAACTTAAGGTCTTTACCGACGCTGATTGGGCTAGAAATATTGATGACCGGAAGAGAACAACTGGAGGAGCATTCTTTATGGGTGACAGACTTGTCACATGGACCAGCAAGAAGCAAGGATGCATCTCTTAGTCTACTGCAGAAGTAGAGTATGTTGCTACTGATACAAATTTCTCAAATATTGCATGGATCAAACAATTACTGGAAGGTATGCATATGAAAATTTTAGAACCAGTAATTATCTATTGTGATAATACAAGAGCAATAAACATTTCCAAGAATCCAGTCATGCATGCTAAAACAAAACATATTGCCATCAAGTATCATTATTTAATAGAACAAGTGCAGGAAAAGGAGGTGATACTTGAGTATGTGCAATCAAAAGAACATTTGGCTGATATCTTCACCAAGCCACTGCCCAAGGATGCATTTGAGTACTTGAGAAAGAGACTAGGGGTCAGACCCTTGTGTATTGGCCAGTAAGATGACTAGAAGGCTACATCACCCTACATATTATCAGAATATCATTCATGTTGATGCAAGCAAAGAGATGGACTTCAATGACACATCTATACACATCAAGGTATTTATCTACTCTGAGCACCAGAGTTATTACCGATGGATTGGGAAATTCAAGGAATATATTATGGATAGAAAGGATCCATTTGACATTACTGTCAAACATGTGTTTGAAAAAAAATGTTTATTTGGCATTGCTGTCAAAGGGAGAGAGATGTCTCATTATCATACTGATAAAGGGAGAGATCATATCCATCGAAGTATCTAAAGGGAGAGTTGTAACAAGAAAGGGAGAGTACACACAAAGGAAGAGAATTGCTGACAAGAGACATCACAAGAAAGGAGAACAGTCAAAGGGAGAGAGTTTGACACACAAAGAGAACACATCACATTAGAGAAAAAAAGATTCTATATCTATCCAGTGAATGGATTGAAGACAGAAAAAAAAGCTACAAGAATCAAATCAAAGCTATTTGAGCTTACCGGTAGCCAAACCTTTGTAATAGTTACATTAGAAAAGCTTGATGAAACTGTATATTTCATATTGTATTAGTAATAGTATAATATGATAATGTAGTATGTTTCCATCAATGCCAAAGGGAGAGATTGATGAAATTTAACTAATTGAATATTTGAGGATGTTAAGTTGATGATCATGCAAGGCATTAAATCAGTTAATGTATTGTATTTTCATTGATGTCAACTTGATATAATCTGTATGGTCATGGAAATACTGCCAAAGAATTTAAAGAACCAATGAATCAAAGGCTATTCTATCAGTAATGCACACAATTCAAGTATTCACCAAGTGCCTGTATACACCGATGGAGTGCACATCGATGGATAGAGTAAAAGAGAAGATTCACAGTGTTACCCGATGAGAAAATGCACAACATTACCGACAAGCAAAGTCATAGTGTTGCCTGATGAGAAAAATACAGAGAAACCTGACGGAAAGAATTTTAGTGTTTCCCGATGGAAAAGACAAGGATGGAGATCCTAATGACAACTAAAGTCACACCGATGGAACAGTCAGTTATCACCGATGACTAACTAAAGTGTTGACCGATAGAACAGAGAGTTCAGAAAATGACAAAATGCTTAGCTGTCAAGAAGCTAAAGATAGAATTAATGGATACTTATCACTGTTTTAATCATCCATATAAAGTCGGAGATAAGTAATTGATTTAAAGCTAATTTGTCTAGTTGGTAAGAAGATCTCTTTGAGATAAAACTGAAGTTTTCTTTAAATCTATTGGCAAGAATTGTGGATCACGCCAAGAATCAAGAAAGCCAAGAAAAGGTAAATCATGTCTATATAGAGACAAACCCAATTCATTATGAATGGGTGCGTGGGGAGAAAAAGAGAAGAGGAAAGATGCAAAATAAAATATGAAGGAGAAGAAGTCTTCATTCAGTCCTATTCAACAAGCTGAGGTAACAACTAGATTCTACAGACACCGACGAACAGTGAGACAACATCACAGAGCATAACAGTGTGGAGAAAAGGTATAGAACTGATTATATTGATCAGAGAGGTAATGGAGTTACAATAGATCTAAAAATTTTCAATTGAGTTGTATGTATGAACAGATCATAATTGTTTAAGTTTAACCATTGAAACATCAAGTCTCTTAACAGAGCAGGACTTAAAAATCTTTTACAATTGAGATGCATCCCAAGGAGTATCAAAAAGTTTAATCATAAAATTAGAATTGGATATTGTAAGGAAACTCAGGTGCAGAAACAACTTCCTACACTAATCTCTATAGGAAAGTATTGTGCAAATTCTTTTAAATCCTTACAATTTCAAATTCGTTAACTACTTTAACAAAGATATTGCAGCCACATACCATGCATACAGAAAATAGAGAATGACACAATGATTTACCCTGGGGAAAACCTTTCGGTAAAAAACCCCAGGACTCCAAAACCTGAACAATGTATTATCTTCAACACAATGGTTACAACACACTTGCAATGCAAGTTCTTTTCAGGAGACAATCGACACACACAGACAAATCCAGTAGCACCAGATTATACCAACAATACACTCTTTTTGTATCCTCTCTCGTAACCCTAAAAATGCTTATATCATTGCGCTTTCCTTTATAGGGCAACTCCCAAAGATAGCCGTATTAGGGTTTTACCATTCTCCGAGAAAATAGGAAGAGTGTAAGTACTCAACTTTATCAGTTGCCACATGTCTTACATGTATTCACCTGTCATTGAAATCTCCTAGAAATAGCTCTTATGTGTCATAGGAAACTGTCATAACTATTTCATCCATGATCTCCTTACACACAATTCAAGATGACAACACATCAAGTGGAATGACACATCAACATGCCAACTAGACATGTACATTCACACTTAATTACATTATTTGCAAGAAATACATTTTACAAAAACAAATAATAAGAATAGGAATTATCCAAGGTTGAGACACCTTATTCCTAACAGATATGCCCGATACGTATTGATAGGAAAAGTGAGTGTTTGATCAAGGATGGTAGCATTAGATGCCAGATACTAGGTGAAAAATCATCTTTTAAATCCTCTAACAAGGTCACACCTAACAGTGTGTTTGTAACCTTTAATAGGGTTGGCTCCTAATAGAGCTCACTTCAGAAGAAATTTTGGGGTACTGGTCCCAGTGGTTTTTCCCTTAACATGGTTTCCACATTAAAATCCATGTGTTATGTGTTTATGTTTTATTACTTTACTGTTTTACATTTCACATATGCAATTCTGGATTGATCGGTATAATCTGCATATTTATTATGTTTTGGTAAATAGTTAACTGCTTATCGGTAATCATACAAAAGAGAGATTTACAAAGCAATCTGACAAGTAGAAATTTGATATAAGTATTTCAAGGCATTCATCTTGTAGGATAGAAGATAACTTGAGACATAATTTTTTGTTATAAAAAGGGTTGATTTAAGGATTAATTTTTGAGGCCACTGATTCACTCCCCCCTCTCAGTTATTACTAATAGTCAGAAGGTATATTATGACCCCTTAGGACCCTCTTTGACCCCTAGGGCACATTGGAACACTCAAGTGTGTCCCAAGGGGTCCTACGACC
>MU226028.1:2391403-2412345 GCA_018584345.1 Thuja plicata
AAGTGTGTCCCAAAGGGTCTTACGACCTCTTGGGACACACTTGAGTGTTCCAATGAATTAAAAGGGGTCATGGGGAATCTTAGGGGTCCTACGACCGTGATAAGGTGTACTAGGACTACTTAGGTCCCTCTTTGATCCCTGAGAACACATTGGAACACTCAATTGTGTCCCAAGGGGTTCTCCAACCTCTTGGGACACAGTTGAGTGTTCCAATGTTTCAAAAGGGGTCATGAAAAGTCCCCATGACCACTTTTGACATATTGGAACACTCAAGTGCAACCTCTTGGGACACACTTAAGTATTTTAATGGGTTCTCAAGGGTCAAAGAGGGTCCTAAGGGGTCCTAGTACACCTTCTCACGTTTTAGGACCCTAAGGAAGACCCCATGACCCCTTTCAACAAATAAGAAAACTCAAGTGTGTCCCAAGTGATCGTAAGACCCCTTGGGACACACTTGAATTTTCTAATGTGTTTGTAGGGGTCACAAAGGGTCGTAAGGGATCCTAGTACACCTTCTCACATGTTAGGACCCCTAGGAAGACCCCATTACCCCTTTTGAAACATTGGAATACTCAAGTGTGTCCCAAGAGGTCGTAGGACCCCTTGAGACACATGTGAGTGCTCTAATGTGTCCCCAGTGGTCAAAGTGGGTCCTAGTACACCTTATCATGCGTTAGGACCCCTAAGAAGACCCCATGACCTGTTTCTACACATTGGAACACTCAAGTGTGTCCCAAGGGGTCCTACAACCTCTTGAGACACACTTGAGTGTTCCAATGTGTCGAAAGGGGTCATGGGGACTTCCTAGGGGTTCTAACGCATGATAAGGTGTACTAGGACCCCTTAGATCCCTCTTTGACCCCCAGGGACACATTATAACACCCAATTGTGTCCCAAGAGGTCCTACGACCTCTTGGGACACACTTGAGTTTTCTAATGTGTCAAAAGGCATCATGGGGACTTCCTGGAGGTCCTAACTTGTGATAAGGTCTGCTAGGACCCCTTAGGTCCCTCTTTCACCCCTGTAAACACATTGCAACACTCAATTATGTCTCAAGGGGTCCTACAACTTCTTTGGAAACACTTGAGTGTTCCAATGTTTCAAAATGGGTCATGGGTTCTTCCTAGGGGTCCTAACATGTAAGAAGGTGTATTAGGACCGCTTAGGACCCTCTTCAACCCCTAGGGACAAATTTGAACACTCAAGTGTGTCCCAAGGGGTCCTATGATATCTTGGGACACACTTGAGGGTTCTAATGTGTCTAAAGGGGTCATGGGAACTTTCTAGGGGTCCTACGATCGTGATAAGGTGTACTAGGACCCCTTAGGTCCCTCTTTGACCCTTGAGAACACATTGGAAGACTCAATTGTGTCCCAAGGGGTCCTATGACCTATTGGGACACACTTGAGTGTTCCAATGTTTTAAAAGGGGTAATGAGAAGTCCCTATGACCTCTTTTGACACATTAGAACACTCAAGTGTGTCCTATGAGGTCATAGGACCCCTTGGGACACACTTGAGTGTTTTAATGTGTCCCCGCTGATCAAAGAGGGTCATAAGGGGTCCTAGTACACCTTCTTACATGTTAGGACCCCGAGGAAGACCCCATGTCCCCTTTCGACATATTGGAACACTCAAGTGTGTCCCAAGAGGTTGTAGGACCCCTTGGGACACACTTGACTATTCTAATGTGTCCCTAGGGGTCACAAAGGGTCCTAAGGGGTCCTAGTACACCTTCCCACACATTAGGACCCCTAGGAAGATCCCATGACCCCTTTTAAAATATTGGAACACTCAAGTGTGTCTCAAGAGGTCGTAGGACCCTTTGGGACACACTTGAGTGTTTCAATGTGTTGAAAGGGGTCATGGGGACTTCTTGGGGGTCCTAACACATGATAAGGTGTACTAGGAACCCTTAGGACCCTCTTTGACCCTTAAGGACACATTGGAACACTCAAGCGTGTCCCAAGGGGTCCTACGACCTCTTGGGACACATTTGAGTGTTCTGATGTTTAAAAGGGGGTCATGGGGTCTTCCTAGGGATCTTAACACATGAGAAGGTGTACTAGGACCCCTTAGAACCCTCTTTGACCCCTGGGGACACATTGAAACACTCAAGTCTATCCCAAGGGGTCCTATGACCTCTTGGGACACACTTGAGTGTTCCAATGTGTCAAAATGGGTCATGGGCACTTCCTAGGGGTCCTACGACTATGATAAGGTGTACTAGGACCCCTTAGGTCCCTCTTTGACCCCCTGGGAACACATTAGAACACTCAATTGTGTCCTAAGGGGTCCTAAAACCTCTTGGGAGACACTTGAGTGTTCCAATGTTTCAAAATGGGTCATCGAAAGTCCCCATGACCCCTTTGGACACATTGGAACACTCAAGTGTGTCCCAAGAGGTCGTAGGACCCCTTGGGACACAATTGTGTGTTTTAATGTGTCTCCAAGGGTCAAAGAGGGACTTAAGGGATCCTAGTACATGTTATCACGTGTTAGGACCCCTAGGAAGACCCCATGACCCCTTTCAACACATTGGACCACTCAAGTGTATCCCAAGAGGTCATGGGACCGCTTGGGACACACTTGAGTGTTCCAATGTGTCCCTGGGGATCAAAGTGGGTCCTAAGGGGTCTCAATACACCTTCTCACATGTTAGGACCCCTAAGAAGACCCCTGACCCATTTTGACACATTGAAACACTCAATTGTGTTCCAAGGGGTCCTACAACCTTTTGGGACACACTTGAGTGGTCCAATGTCTTAAAAGGGGTCATGGGGACTTCCTAGGGGTCCTAACGCATGATAAGGTGTACTAGGACCCCTTAGGACCCTCTTTGACCCCCAGGGACACATTAGAACATTCAAGTGTGTCCCAAGGGGTCATACACCCTCTTGTGATACACTTGAGTGTTCCAATATTTCAAAAGGGGTCATGGGGTCTTCCTAGGGGTCCTAACGTGTGAGAATGTGTACTAGGACCCCTTAGGATTCTCTTTGACCTTGGGGACACATTATAACACTCAAGTGTATCCCAAGTGGTCCTACAAAAGTTCATTTGAAAAAAAATGAAAAAAATAAAATAAATAAAAAAATTAGGTATCTGAAAATATCAGGTACCCAAAAAAATTAGGTACCTGAAAATATCGGGTACCCAAAACTATCTGGTACTTGATTAGGCTTGTTCTTTGGTGTCAGGTTTTCCCTAGTCTACTGACACCTAGGCCTACTAAAAAGTCAACAAATATTTTCATACGCTTTTGGACGAGTGAAAAGTGGATTTTTTTCACATCGCCACTTTTTGGCCCCTCATGATCTTGCACATACCCATTTCATAGATATTTATTCTCAAACCAATCAACTTTAGATATTATTTAATGTGATGAAGTTATTTGTAACAAACAAAACATAAAAAAAGCTTGAACTTAGTATTACCTACACCAAAATTTGTAACTAAATGCATGTACTTGATGGATTATTGTACATTGCCATCAAAATTGATGACAAACCAACACAACAAGTTCTTATTTATTTGTTATGCATGGAGAATATTTTTATTGAAGAATTTTACACACATATGAATTGTATCAAGATACTTATGAAAATTTTGAACTCTTGACCAAAGTGTATGATGGATTTACTTTTGTCCATATTTCATTGGAATTTTGGTCATCCTCAATTCATATTGTTAAAAATAGTTCCTTCCATAGTCCATTTTTAAAATTTCTATTTAAAGGATAACTTCATATCAAGCATACCATACTAGGTTCTTTCCCTTGTTCAATTGTGGGAAATTTTTAATTGACTACTTTTGGCTAAAATCACCTAAACCCATTTGATGTTGTGAGAATACTTTGTTCCTTTCTTATCAAAATTTAAAATCCAAGAGAATAGTTAAGTTTTCCATAGGAAGTTCATTAAATATCACTCTAAGTGCTACCCCTAAGCATAATATGACATTTATAGATATGATAGTAACTCATATCCTATAATTATTGAGTTAACCACATCCTGAAATGGGTATCATTCCCCTTCCAAGAGATTCTACTATGTATGTTGAGGTTGCACCTAAGCCATCCTATAAAAGACAATGAGTAAAATGTTTGGTCTCAATTACACAAGGTCTGTATTTGTATGATAAATATTGTCCTCTCATTTATTTGAAATAAAAAAGAAAAAAATCCATGTGGATCATTGCCTCCTCATATCTCTCAACCTTTAGAGGTTCCTTCTATTCCTCCTATTCCCATAATAAAGAAGAAGATTTGATGTTGAGTTATAGTACACCTCCTATAAAATATCAAAATCATACTAGTGAAATCATAATATGAGTGAACATAAGAGACAATGGTACATCAGTTCTTGTGAGCTTATTGTAATAATAAAACCTTCCCCTATTGTTACTTTCTTGAAGGAGTAAGCCTTTCCAATGCATCTATGTCCTGGTTCCCACAACATCTACAACTTCTTCCTTCACAAGTCTTGTCTAGTCACTTCATCCAAATGGTTCTTCCGGGCCATTCCTTCTAGAAAGGTTTCTTGGATTTCTCCTTCTATGATATGGGTGGCTTAGATGGTGGTTAAGATACTGATTTAGACATGCCTACTAAACCTTCCTTACCTTCACATAATCCTAAGACTAATCCTTACCGTTTTGAACCTACCTAAGAGGTTAAATCATTGATTACAAGAATCATTTTATTCCATTTGTTGAAGTGTGTTTCTCTATTATAGTAGTTAACGCTTGCAATGATATTGGTAGCACTATTGTGACACATATGATGATAAACTTTGGAAGTGATATGAATGATGTTACAATGGCAAGAAAGACTGATTGCACCCTTGGTCTCCTTGGTTGTTCAACATAGTGGTGGTTTTTGAAATGGCTAAAACACCTCTTGTGTCTTCATATGTCTAGTGGTTGTATCGAGCATTAACAGGTCGATCTTTTTGTACAATGACAACCACTAGTTGTAACAACTGGTATCAGAGCTTGTTCACAAGTTCGAACCCTATGCTTGCACCGGAGGGATTGTTACAATGGTGAGAAAGACTGATTGCACCCTTGGTCTCCTTTTTTGTTCAACGTAGGAGTGGTTTGTGACATGGATTAACCGCTACATGTGTCTTCTATATGTCTAGTGGTTGTATCAATCATTAACAGGGCAAACTTTTGGTGTAATGATAACCGCTAGTTGTAACAGAGGACAAGGTTAAAACTTTGAAGAATAATCATGAGTTATCCTTAGAATTGTCTAAATCATTGAATCTATCTCTTAGTGCCACACATTATGATCCTTTGATAAGGAGTGATCCATGTATGCAAGTATATATATCTCCATGCAGTGTACACTAGTTGTAGGTCCTTTAGCATTCTTCCTACCATTTCTTCATAATGAGGAAGATTGTGAGGTAGATGATTTGCTATAGTTTTTCACATAAGTGTAGTTCCCCTTTATATTTTTATGTTTTCTTGCAAGAAATGTTTCCCCATAATGTGTTTCTTGTCATGTATTTTTTTCTCATTGGAAGATCCTTGATGCTTTATTGGCACAAGGATTCGAAGGGACTAACTATCTTGTGGCATTCTTCTATTTGTATCTTCATTTTTTATATTTTATATAATAATACTATTTTGAAAATTTTATTTATTTTTACATGTGCTAGATTGTCTTATATTTTGACCTAGTCATGCATGTCCATGGTAAGGTCTTGAAAAAATTATACTTTTAACTAATGGTTTTTTTACAACCTATTGAAAATTCATTTTTACTATTAGGGTATTAAAAAAATTACATATTGAAAAGCTAGACTTTGAGTACTACATTTTTATGACTCACTTTTTTAAGGTTCACTATTTAAGTGCATAAAATTTATAGAATTATTGTGAAAATTTCTAAAAATAAGAGAAAACAT
Organism: Thuja plicata; assembly: GCA_018584345.1. Classification (NCBI taxonomy): domain Eukaryota; kingdom Viridiplantae; phylum Streptophyta; class Pinopsida; order Cupressales; family Cupressaceae; genus Thuja; species Thuja plicata. The sequence goes on from MU226028.1 coordinate 2,397,322, forward strand.
TTCCTGTTGTTTCACCTTCTGTCAACTCAACTTCTTGCACCTATCAAAAAAATTGAAGTTACAATGTTTAATTAAATGAAATAAAAGGTAATAGTTCATTTCTTGAGACTTTTGGATGAAACAAAATTATTTGTTTTGTTCCATGATGATTTATTTATAGGGTTATGTGCTATATTCATAAAATTGGGCGAACAGAACTAGTGATTCAACACTTAGACACCTTGTTGGAGCTAACAAAGTTAAATATAAAACTCAAAAAAATTTCTTAAAAATAATTAAGTGCAACATATTAGCAAAATAAAAAATGAGATACATTTACTCCTTAGATAAAATACAAAATTCCTAGAGATGGAGTGGCTTGGTTGGCTCCTCATCTAGGATGTATGAAAACCAACACTTGTGGGGTGGCGAAGGAGAAACCTAGACCTGCTAGATGTGTGGGAGTGGATCGTGATCACAATGGTAGGGTTTTCTTGATAGTGGACCTTAGTTTGCACACTTAGAAAAACTACTTTGTTGAGGCTTATGCAACCTATATTGGGATTGAAATGGGTAAGGATAGGGGCTTTACAGAGGCATGGTTAGTGAGTGACTCCCTAAACATTACTAACTGCCTAATTGGTAAAGTGTCCCCTAGTTGGATAATTAAATCAATAGTTGAAAATAACATACATATGTATAAAATTTAAAAAGTGTTGCATGAAGGTTATTACGTGGTAGACATGTTGGAAAATATGGGGGTTAACTATAACCATATGATTAATTGAGCTATTAATGACAATATCCATGTTCAGGTTCAAATGCTCCTACAAAATTATGTTGGGGACTACTAATCAATTTTCTTTTTTGGAAATGATGGTATCATATGTGAAAATGGTCTCTTGATGTGGCCTTCCTTTATTATGAAGTGGTTGGGTATTCTTGTTCGTTTGTGGTGACTAATCAAGCAAGCACTATACACATTTCTATAATTCATGGGATTAACTTGCCAAGCATTTTTTTGGTTAACTCGTCAAGCATTTTTTGGGTTGACTCGTCAACCATTTCCCTAGGTTGATTCTTAAAAAATTTCCCTAGGTTGACCCATCAAGAAAGTTTTAGTGTTAGGGTTTTTTTATAAGAAAAATGATGTTATGGTTATGGCTTGGTAGAGTGAAGAAGTATTATAGCATTTTTGTAGTGGTATTGAGTTACAAGGAATCGCTAGTTGTAATTAGTTGAAATTACAAAATAATAATATTGGACTCTCTATTCAGTGGTTTTAGCCTAAGATTGGGTGAACCACGTTAAATTTGTGTCTTCTTTTGTTACTCATGTGTGTTTTATTCCTTTATATTATTGGTTATATTTGTATTTAATTGTTAGATTTCCGTCTTCTAATCCTAAAATTCTACTTTTTTTAAGCCTAACTTTGAGTATTGGGTGTCTTGTCTCATTGGTTGTGGGCTATTCACATTTCACAGGTAGCATGGGGGTGACTGTAATATACTCAAGCTCATCGTTAATGATAAATGGATGAACATGCATTCGTTCTAGAGTGATATTTCTGTTGGAGGTCTCAATGGTTATATGGAAAGGCTTCATGAACTGGATTCTTAGGTCACAAAAGCATTTGCAGAAGGTTGTAATGAGGGAATTTTTAAATTATATGGCTTAGAGCTCAAAGTTAATGAGTAACTAATAGAAAAGGTTTCGAATACACTGGTAGAAGGAAGGAAGTTCTACAACTCTATAGGAAATACACTAATGAATTGGTTGAAGTATCCTTACAACCTAGAGAAGGAGATAAAATTAAGAGGAATACTAATGCAGGATACAACATAACTTCCCTTAAAGCTCCTTGGGTAGATGTGGTAGAGGTAATTATGTTGTAGATGCAAATTATTGCAGCATCTTGAGCTATCTTTTTTGTGATTCTTAACCTCTTCAGGCACAACAAATGCATTTATTTTCTATTTTATTTATTTTTTTTCTTTGTTTCATAGTCTACAAGCCCATGACAAAAATGTTTCTTCCCCTATCCTTCATGAGGGCTTGATTTTACTCATAATGGAACACATTAGGGATTTTCATATAGATAAAAATCCTCCTCCCAAAATAGGCATTAAATTTAAAAAGAATGTTAGGTTTCATTATGGGAATACCTCCTCTGACTAGGAGGAAGATTCTTCTGATGATGGAGGTATTTCATATATATAATCATAAATGCCCATCGAAAACCTCATTTATCAATGAAAAAATTATACTTTTTAATGATAATGATTCTGATTACACCCCTTCATATGACTTTGTTCTTGATTCTCTAGACGCTAGTATTGATGCTATAGGGGAAAGGGAAAGCCAATTTGTCTACTTATGGTAAATTCAAAGGAAAGAATCTCTTTGGGTCCCTCTTGGTTTGGGTTGGGAGGAAATCTTCCTATCTTAAAAATTCTAAATTGAATCCTCATAGTGGTGTGGCTCCCATTTCCCCTATTTCTCAGTGCATGGAAGATGCAAATAAGGGAATTCATTATGAGATTCTTTTTTATGTGCACAAGGATAATCCAATTGAGAAAGGCTTGTCAATTCAGAAGAATTCTAATATTAATAAAAATTTCAAAGATATGATGGAGAGTCATAATGCTCTAGTTTTGTGGATAGTTGATGAAATTAATGCTTTGAAAGATAAAGCAAATCTATCTCCCTCCATCTAGAGTCTTGAGAATGTCATGGCTAGTACTTAGGATTTAGCTAAGGGCATCAAAGATCTCATATAAGATCATGAGTTGTACATTCAAAAGATGGAGCATACCATGAATGTGATTCAGGAAAAACTAAGAGCTATTATTGTTATTAGTAAATCTACCATTTATAATACCATTAAGGGAGTCAAGAAGTTAAATGAATAGGTGGAAGCTCTACAATTTATTTCTAAAGGTACTTATGCTTCTCGCTCTATCAGTGTGAAGTCATCCAAAAATGTTCAAGTCATGGATAGAGGTGTGGTGAAGAAGAATAAACCCCTTATTGAGTACAAAGGTATTTCCAAAAAGGAGAAAGAGACAACATCTATCCCCAAACCCGTGACAGGATTGAGAATCAAAGATAAGGGGATTACCTATTGTCAACATAGTTAATAAGGATTGTATTATTAATGATAAAATTATGAAAAAGAATGATTGTCTTGTAAAGAGTCTGTAAGTTCTTTGGGGCTTGGTTCCCTTGTTTTTCTTCTTTTTGAAAGATGTTGTTTCATTGATGGGAAGTTTCAAGAAATTTTAGCTACTTTTTTTTTGTTTTGTTTAGGGTTTTCAGTCCCTTCAAATTTATCTTTCATTTAATAAAAAACATATTCGAAAAAAACTATCATAAAATGTGCAAATGTACAATGATCTCTCCTTGTAGGTAAAGGACAAGGAGAAATTGGAAAGTTGGAACAAAATATTAAAACTGTCAAAGATATGAGACACATGTAGAACATTTAGGAAAGATGTGAGGTCATGTGTCATGTGTCATGTGTCTATGAGGGTATGCAAAATACACCACTAAGTGAACTTAAGATGTTGTGAATAGGTCTACTAAACTTTTAAGAACTAGATAAATGATAACTAGATACAAAAATAAATTACTCATGTACCAATAATTTTTAGATATTTAATAGAAATACACATAATTATTGATAATTAATACTAGATATTTAAATAAACACATTTTATTTCAATTAGTGTTGTGATTGCATTTGAATCTAGAAATTGAAACTGTAAAAATATCAAGCTTTAATACTAATGGTCAAACCTCACAAGGATCAAAGAATAAACCTAAGACTTGGTGCACAAAACTTCAAAACCTATAGAAAATGCATATGAAGCCTAATTTAGTATGTGAATGTATATTAAATATGCAACAATGATTTCTAATGTAATTGTGTTGTAGGAAATAACATGTGCACAATGCTATGTATATAGTAGATCGTTGGTAGGAATTTTTCTTTATCTATTTTATATATAAGATAGTGATTATTTAAATAAAAGGCTCATCAACTAGGGCTTTAGAAATATTTTTAAAAATATAATACGCATGTATGCACCTTCCATGTGGAAATAAGCGTGACATGCATGGAATTTGTGTGGAACCAAGAGTCAAATACGTGTGGTTCCAATTAGTTAGCACAAATATGTGATATAAGTGTATCCAAGTGTTAGGTGTTTATAGCGTTAAATTGAGTGTTTATGAGTGAAGGAATGTGTGTCCATGGATATGGAGATATTATGAAAGAAATATATATGTGTAAATATGTGTAAGGATGACTCTAATTAGTTTACATAGTTGTATTGCGACTACATAACTCAAAACAAATGGAGGTCAACATGAAAAACACATGAATGCATGAAACTAAGATTCTATAAACAATTATGAATGGATCAATTGATCTTTTTTACCTATACATTAGATGGTTGGGATGATGATTATATAGTTATTTTATCATAGGGACATGTCAAACTCATTAATACTAACATATCTAAGGCACATCAATTTCATTTGCAAATTAATGTATTTTATATCTATTATTATCTTTCCATTTTTTCTCAATGTTTCTCCTAGAGAAGTCATTTTGCTTTCTTCTAATGTATGCATATACTAAGAAGTTCTAATATCATAAAACATATTAGGATTAACACTACTAATCTCTTGAGGCTTATGCAACCTATGTCACGATAAAACTGGCTAAAGAGAAAGGTTTGAGATGGGTTTGGTTGGAATGCGACTCTCTCAATATTATTAATTGCTTAATGGGATCCTCCTCCCCTATCTAGTCGATTAAAATCTATTATTTAATATTACCTAATGATAATATGAGACTTTGATCAATTTAAATTATCTCATTTTTACCGCATAGGAAATGAAGTAGCAGATATTTTAGCCAAAATTGGGGTTGACTTGCCAAGTAAGAAAGAGTGGGATATTTATGATAGGATCCCAGTATATCTCCAAATATCTCTCTATCATGATTATGAGGTGTGTGAAGCTCAAGGGGTTTTGGGGAATGATGAAGGATGATGTGCTTGACAGTGACCTTAGTAGGACATCATTTATATGGTATGTGATAAACTTTTTTTTGTTTCTCTTTGCATTATTTTCATCTGGCTTGGTTTGACATTATTTGAGTTACAAAGAGGTCAAATTTGGGACTTTCACAGGATGGGGGATATGAAACGATTAAAGCCTAATATTTATGAAAAATGACAGAACAATCAAGCTATATAGGGTATGTGCAGGATCATGGTATACCAAGCTATGGCCTTAAGTGGCAATAAAAAATTAGAAAAACAGGGTTAGTCAACTTGACGTAAAAGTTGAACATCTTATCAACCTTATGTGAAAAAGTTGTAAGAAAAAAATCTATAGAAAATTGAATGTAGTTTCTAAACTACTAGTCGTTGTCTGAAAAAAAATTAATCTAATTGTTCAATATTTTAGATTTCAATGCAGTGGTATGAAAATTTTAGGAAAAAGATTAAAAGTACTAGTATGTCTGACCACGTTAATCACAATCAAATGATGATATATTTTCACAAGATTGTAGATATAAGTATTAGACTCATGCCCAGATATGACCCATATTTTTGTGTAATTTTTTACCAAATAAATAATTAATTATGAATTTTCTGCTACAACTTATTTAAAATAAAAAAACTCTTATGTCTGACCACCTTAACTAATTCTAAAATTTACAAAATTGCAAACTTTTTTTTTCTTATATTAGGTGAAGCATAGAATGTGATGCATGTTTCAGTTTTCAAAAAGGTTAAACCGTTTGAAATTTATAGTTGTTTTTCAATCAGTTTCTTAATTAGTATAGAGATAACTCAATTAGAAAATAAGTAATAATTACTTACTGAACTCGAATTCTGACATCAATTATATTGATGGAAAGCTGATAATGCCTTTAAGAAACCCTTTTTATTTCATCAATTACGGGTGAAAAAAGGTCGTTAGCTACATGGTCAAAGTCTGGAGATCAGAGAAAATATGGTAAACATGTCATTTGGGTTGACCATCCACGTTTGGCATTGCAAAGCCAAAACCCAAAGAAAAAACCAAGCCTAGTCGTGTATTTGATAATATTGGATATCCAATAACTCATGCCCAAATTCAACATTTTGATTTCAACACTCTTTTCAATTTTATGATTTTTGGTTTTTTCAATTTTATGATTTTATATTTTTAGGTTATATATTATAAATTTCATTTTTTTAATATTAATATTAGATGGTAATAGCATTAGTATTATATAATTATTTAAATATTAGTATTGTAGTATATAAATTAGTATTATATTATTATTATTTATTTCTCTATTGTATAATAGTATAATATTAGTATTAATTATTTATTAATATTATATTATAACAATAATACTTGAGAGAGAGAGAGACGTTTCTAGTTTTACTTCCAAATATCCCAAAGGTCATTGGAAATTAATTTTATGATCAAAGAGTACTAGTTGGGGCAGCACTTTTACCAAAAGTACAAGTCTTGAAACATTGGACAACTCCTCTAACTTAGGAAGCCTCACTTTGGCTTGGAAGGGCTAATTGGGGCACTTAATGAAGGCAGTACCCTTCAAACCTTGAACTCCACCAATATAATACTTGGGATACCTTAAGGCACATGAGAGAACATTATTTCTCCATTTTTGGTTCTTGAAACAATACCCATGAAAAGTTATGGGGAATCGAGCATCTAATCTATGCTTCTCTACCAGTCACATACCATTAGCAATTCAAGAGCATCAAGAACTATTCATAGTGGGACCAAACAGTCAGCTCAATCATCTCTAGTTGGCCAGGTAAATACTAGGGGAGACCATTTTTTGCTCCTATAGCATCAAGGATGTTTTAGCGCATGTCAGACCGAAGTGTTCCCAAAATGCACTAAGCCAAATTGGGCAGTGATTTTTGGAGATCCATATATCAGACCTCATGAGAGATATCAAAGATCTGTTAAGTGCAAAAGGACCATCTTGGGAGATTCCACTCGGATTTTATTTGGCGACCTGATCTCGGTTGGTGCAAAAAGTTGCATTGTTGCTCACTTGAAAGTTGCTCAATGGTGCATATTTCAAACCATTCGTCATGGGACCAAACTGTTAGCTCCATCGGCTCTAGTTGGCCAGGTAAACGCTAGGGGAGACCATTCTTCACTTGCACAACATCAAAAATGTTTCAGCGCATGTTAGACCAAAGTGTTCCCAAGGTGCACTAAGGCAAATTGGGTAGAAATTTTTGGAGATCCATATCTCAGACCTCGTGAGAGATATCAAAGATTCATGAAGTACACAATGACCATCTTGGGACTCCTTACAAGCATGTAGCTCAGTTCTGGGAGATTCCACTCAGATTTGATTTGGTGACCTAATCTCAGTTGGTGTTGTATCGTCTTAAAATGGAAGCACTTCCATGTTATGAATGTTTATCCCTCCTTAAGGGGTGTATTATTCCATCATCATGTTTTCCTCTCATTTATTCCCCTTCTACATCTTCTATGCCTGTTTAGGACCCTGATTGGGCCTCTCCGAACACTGTTTATCCCACTTGGCACATTTTCCATGGGTCCTGACTCCTTGGGTCAAGGTCAACCTTGACCTTGACCTAGGTTAGGGTTGACCTCAACCCTAACCTAGGTGAGGGTTGACCTCAACCCAGGTTCCTCTTTTCAATTGGAAAGTTTGTTAATTGTCGGGGGACATTCAAAAGTTCATTTTCCCACTTTCAGGTCGACTATTTTGGGTTCCAAAGTGACAACTCTTGAAATTATATTTAATATAGGTCCACTTATAGGGCTATAGGTCTGATTGGAATTTAATTCTCTTATGTAGGCCTCTCTAGAAGATTGTGCCCTAGACTTGTATATAAGGAAGCTTTTCTCCTTTCATTTTCTTTGAACCATAAGACCAAGTGAAATAAAAAGCGCTAAGGATGAAATACTTACATACATTCAAGTTTCTAAGTGTTCAATCAAGGTGGTCAAGTATTCTTCTTAATCATTTCAAGTTCTCCATTGAAGATCAATGATTCAAGTATTCAAGCCATTGGAGGGATTTGGTTCAAACATTCAAGATTCATCATTCAAACCCTAGATCTATCCATCATGGTGGTGTGATCTTCCTTCAAGATCCTTTTGTGCATCCTCAAGACTCATTCATTCTTCCTTCAAGGTGGATTCCAAGCATAAAAACATGGAGGTTTTGTCTTACATTTATGGTTTCTAATGTTGAGTTCAAGCTTTCATATTAACATACTTGTTTACATTCGAAATACAATTGCATATCTATTTGAGTATCATAGCTTCATTGTTTGATCTACTTCTACTAATTTCTAGCATTGTCTATTCCAATTATTCATTTCAAGGTTAATTTATAAATCAGGGTTTGACTAAGCAAACCCCTCCCCCCAACAAACAAAACTATTTTTTCTTGCAGGTACAGATACAGGATGGTGAATTTAGGAGTAGATTTGGATACCCTTTTTGACCAACTTTCAGGATCCGTAAATAGAATTTCCGTTGGAGCAGTGAAGGTCAAGGTTAACATTTTGGGGTATGATTGTGCCCCCGAAAAGAGGTCAAGTTTGACCTGACTCAGAAAAGGAAAATATTTTTGGGTTTTGTTTGTCTCTGCATTTTTGTTCCAGATCCGGTTGCATAATTTCCTGAAACTCAAAACAGACATCAGAAAATAGGATTTTCCAGATCTTCTACATTCCAAGGTACATGTTTTATTTCAATTAAGAATTTCAGATCTATTGTTTAACTTTATAATCAAGGAATTAGATCTTCTTCCCCTCTTTATCCATAACTAGTTGATTCCTTTTTGCATTAATCATCTCCTTTCGATTAATCAATTGGGATATGCTTGTCTTGGATTAGGAGGCAACACATATCACCCTACCACCTTATATATATCCTACATTTTGGTGAATCTGTGATAGACAACTCTTTCTTTTTGGTGTTAGATGCTTTTCCTCTTTTCCTTAGAGACTAGCTTTTGCATACATACTAAATTAGTTTTCTTTTATTCTCTTGCATCAAAAAAAAAAAAAAATCTACATACTCATACAAATACAAAAAAATTTCTTTCATTTCATTCACTATGAAGATCTTTAAGATGCTTTGGAGTATGGTTATTTTCCTCATTATTCTTCTTTTAACATCTCTTTATAGTACTTATGATGTTTATGAGAGTATCATCCATTTCATTATGTTTGTTACTCTTTATGTTTCACTTGCCTATGCTATTTTGAGATTAACTAATACTAGTCTTCCTACTTTCAAAACTTTCATTAAGAATTTGTGTAGCAGACTTATTGCTCTTTTGCATTATGTGAAGAATTTGGTAGATGATACCCCATTTCCTAATCTTCCTAATCTTCCTAATCCTATCCTATCCTTCCTAATCCAATTCCTAATATTCCCACTCCTATTTCTCCATCTTCTATTCCTAGCTCTTCCCACACTTTTGATGGGGCTCAAACTATGGTTCATGATGCAGATGTGCTAGAATTCTTTGATTTAGCTTCCCCTTCTTATCCGATCCATGATGATATTAAAGGGAAGAGAAAATAAATTTCTTCTAAACCTATCATTCTTATTTAAACAACATTTTATCATGATCACCATAAACAATCACCTCCCGTAGAATCTTTACAAGATATGTACACTACCAGATATAATATGGTTGCTAAACAAGGTTATAAGGGTTTAGGGCTTGGTGTTAATGAACATGGCTGGTTCATCTATTCCCTAAACAAGATAAGCATGGTCTATGATTTCCACTATCTCAACTTAAGATGGTTGATTTTGAACGTCACCCTCCTCTTCAGATTCTCCTTCCAACACCCTCCTTAGATTACTGTGATACCCCTCGGGATGTGGCTAAGAAGGTATATGTTCAGTTCATGAAATCTAAGAAAGAAATCTTTAAACCTATGCCAAAAGATGCTCTCTCCAAGTACACAAGTCATTTTCATTATAGTAATACACATTTACTTGCTGATTATGTGCATTTCAAGATGTATGTTAGAGAAATAGCTGCATTAGGAATTATATCTCAATCTCGTGTGGTATTACAATTTCTTCATAATTTCCATATGGGGAATACCCCTTGTTCTTCTATAGTATAGATATTTCTCCCTCTTGTCTCTTTACTAGGGGGCAAGAGGTAATTCTTCCATTTTTCTAGGATCCATTATGCTCTTAGTATGAATTTTATTTTGAGCTTAATTGGTTATTCTTTCTATATTATATCCCTATGGTATTATATTATGATACATCCTTTCTTTGCTCATAATCATCCATAGCTCTCTTCTAATATTCATGATATCTTTTCTAGGACATTTGTTTTGTAAAGATATCTCTTTGTTACAACATATCTTTATATGATTGGTATATCCCTGTCTTTCATTCCTGGGGGGAAAGGTTTTTACCTTCTTTCTCTCTGTCTAAGGATCTACTTTCCTTAGCTTAGTGGCATTTGTTTATTTTTCAACATTATTTCCTTATAAAGACTTATGTTTTGGCTATGGATACCCTCTTATATGAGAGGTGATTTTCCTAGGTCATCACCTCTTCTTTATTTATAAAATTATGTTCTTTATAAACTCTTGCCCCTTGCTTTGGGTTAGATTTTTCTTCCTTCATTCCAAGATTCCTCTTCCTCTTGATCGTAGGGGCTTGATGATTGAATCTTTGATCCCTCTTTACTTTTCTTTTAAAGATGACATTTTATCCCAAGCACTCCTCTATGGTGGGGGACTTGTTAATTAGATCTCTTCCTCTTCGAGGATCCTTTTTCCATAAGTAACATATCCTTTTCATGATTATCTATGCTCTTAGATTTAAGGGTCAATAATCTTCACTAAGAATATAGTGTACATTGTTTCTAATAGGATATCTCCTTACTTCATGGATTATGTATGCTCCTTTCTATTCCTTATCATATCTATTAGGTAGCCACGATAAGGAGGGGGGAATATATAGGGTCTCCTTTATACTATAGTTTACATTTTACAATATGCTAAATCCTCGGAAGGTAATGCACATAAGTTGCTAGATCCTAAAGAGACACACATTTTTACTTTAATTTTTGCTAAATCCTTGGAAGGTAACACACATAAGTTGCTAAATCCTGAAGAGATACGCATTTTCAAATTCAAATATGCTAAATCCTTGGAAGGTAACGCCCATAAGTTTCTAAATACTGAAGAGACACATTTTCAAATTCAAATATGCTAAATCCTTGGAAGGTAACACACATAAGTTTCTACATCCTAAAGAGACATGCATTTTATATTCCATAGTGATACAAGAATGTAGATCTATGGGTATTCCAAAAGCCATCAGAAGACACATTACAACTACAAAGCAAAATTTATGGGTGAACCTATTGGGCTCTCCCTCCTTGGTGATTCATGGTAAGGTGGGTATCTTACTGGGCAAGGTAATCACTCTCTCTTTTCTCTCTTTTTCTTTCATGCTAGTAGGATTAGATAATGAAGCTATGTTATTTATAGTGTTTATCTTGTCCTTCTTATATAATCATTTATGCTTTTATGATAGTGTATAGTTGGAAAATGGAAGCACTTCCATGGTAGACTGGTTTAGCCTTCTGAGTAAGTGGTTTGGGGTCATATCAAGAACCTTGAATGGGTTCCTAATCTAGACCTAGCTTTCCCCCTATTTTGCCCCTCTTTCCACTTCTTTCCAGCCTAATTTCTGCATTCTGGACTGCAGACCTGAGATTCTGAACTTCAAGGTCAGGGTCGACCTTTTTGGTCTATGTCAACCTCAACCCTAACCTAGGTCAAGGTTGACCTTGAACCTAACCTAGGTCAAGGTTGACCTCAACCCTGACCTAGGTCAAGGTCGACCTCCACCTTGACCCAGGGTTCAAACTTCAGGGTCTTGCAGTTTTTGGATGTCAGTCTTTGCAAAAAGTGTTTTCCCACTTCCGGGTCGGCTGTTTCAGGTTCCAAAGTGTCGATTCCTAAATTATATTTAACATAGGTCCTCTCCTAGGGGTAAATGCTTTAATGGGAATTTAATTCTCCTATTTTGGCCTCCTTAGAAGATTGTGCCCTAGTTTCATATAAAAGGGAGCTTTCTCCTCTCATTTTCCCTAAGTCTTCTAAGCATCATTAAGCAATTGAGGAGCATTATCAAGTGAAGTCCAAGAAAGCTAAGGAGAAATATTTCAAGCAAGCATTCATCCATTCTCAAGCATTCAAGCATCCATTTTCATGAAGGAGATCCATTGGAGGCCATTGGAGGATTCAAGCTACATAGTGCCCTTTTGGTGATCTCTTCATCCACCTTCTTCCAAGCCTCTTCCAAAATCAAGAACCCATTCAAGACTTGGTGTGGGAGATCTACAAGAAATTGATTGAATAAATCCTACATCCTGCATTCTAGATCCATTGGTGCATACATACTTGTGGATTGAAGGATTCGCATCCTCCACAAGGACTTTTTCAAGCAAGGTGAATTTATGCATTTACTTTGTTCAATTCTGCAATTTCAATTACATATATTTGAGTTTAATTCCAAAAACGGGGTTTGAACAAGGCAAACCCCTCCCCCCCAACAAACAATCCTCTTTTTCTTGCAGGTATAGGTTCGGGACTGTGGATTTGAACCCAGATCTGGATACCCTTTTCAGTAAACTTTTGGGATCCGCAAATAGATTTTCTGTTAGGCCTATGCAAGTTAGGGTTGACATTATTGGGTCAAGGTTGACCTCACCCCTAACCTAGGTAAAGTTTGACCTCACCCCTAACCTAGGTCAAGGTCAACCTCACCCCTGACCAGCTCAAGGTCGACCTCACCATTGACCTTTTTCTTAAGACAGTGTCAGAATGGAAAACAATTTCTGGGTTTTGTTTGTCTCTGCGTTTCCTTTCCAGATGATACTTTAATTTTTACAAAAATTGAGTATAGACCTCAGAAAACAACATTCTGTGATCTGAAATATTTCAAGGTTAGTGCATTTCTCCTATCCATTTCAATTCAAATCCTTAATCATTCTAAATCTATCACACATTCATTCCTTTCCATAAAATGGGGAATTTAAGACTTTCCTCTTTGCTCTCATTTCCAAATGATTGATTCATTTGTGCATTGATCCTTTTTGGGTTGATCAATTTGGATCTTTCCTTTGTGCATCTTGCGATAGAAGAGGAATATCTTATCTTTCCCCCACATATTTCAAATGTTACATGTTCTTATGTTACATTTTGGTGACCTCTATTTTATATGTTACAGATAGATTTCCAAATATGATATTAGTAGAGGAAGCATTTCTCAGTAAGGTTTCCTTTGCTAGTTGATTTGGGTTTGTTTTTGTACTAACCCTTCTCTTTTTGTGTCTTTTGGATTTATCTTTGTTTTCTCTTTGTTTTTGTACCCTTGTGTGTGTATGTTGAGTTAGAATCCTTGGGGCAGGGTCTCATGTCCTGGACTAAGTGATGTTCTACCTCATTGCAATCCACCAGAGTCTTTCTTCTAACTTTACTACGAGTATGTTCGATTTCCATACTCCCGCTAAAGTGGAGGTTTAATGTGTCATCTAAAAATTGAATCACTTCCATGTTAAGAATGTTTAGCCCTCCTTAGGGGTCATTTTAGGCCATCATCATGTTTTCCTCTCATTTCTACCCCTTATGCATCTTCTCTGCCTATTTAGGACCCTGATTGGGCCTCTCCAGACACTGTTTATCCCACCTAGCACATTTTCCACGGGTCCTAAATCCCTAGATCAAGGTCAAACTTGAAATTGACCTAGGTTAGGGTTGATCTCATCCTCAACCCATGTCCCCCTTTTCAATGGGAAAGTTTGTAGGCTGCCGGGGGACATTCAAAAGTTCATTTTCCTGCTTTCGGGTAGGCTATTTTGGGTTCCGAAGTGATGAATCTTGAAATTATATTTAATATAGGTCCACTTCTAAGGGTATAGGTATAATTGGAATTTAGTTCTCCTATGTAGGCCTCTCTATAAGATTGTGCCTTAGAATTCTATATAAGTAAGCTTGTCTCCTCTCATTTTCCCTGAACCATATGACCAAGTGAAATAAAAAGCGCTGAAATAATTACATACTTTCAAGTTTCCAAGTGTTCAATCAAGGTGGTCAAGTCTTCTTCTTAAGAATTTCAAGTTCTCCATTGAAGATCAAGGATTCAAGCATTAAAGCCATTGGAGGGATTTCGTTCAAACATTCAAGATTCATCATTCAAACCCTAGATCTATCCATCATGGTGGTGTGATCTTCCTTCAAGATCCTTTTGTGCATCCTCAAGATTAATTAATTCTTCCTTCAAGGTGGATTCCAAGCATACAAACATGGAGGTTTTGTCTTACATTTATGGTTTCTAATATTGAGTCCAAGCTTTCATATTTACATACTTGTTTACATTCGAAATACAATTGTATATCTATTTGAGTATCATAGCTTCATTGTTTGATCTACTTCTACTTCTTGCTAGCATTCTCTATTTCAATTATTTAGTTCAAGATTAATTCCTAAATAGGGGTTTGACTAAGGCAAACCCCTCCCCCCTCCCTAAAAAACAAAACCATTTTTCTTGCAGGTATAGGTATAGGATGGTGAATTTAGGAGAAGATTTGGATACCCTCTTCGGCCAACTTTCAGGATTCGCGAACATAATTTCCATCGAAGCAATGTAGGTCAAGATCAACATTTTGGGGTACGATTGTGCCCCCGCAAAGAGGTCAAGGTTGACTTGACTCAGAAAAGGAAAAGATTTATGGGTTTTGTCCATCTTTGTGTTTCTATTCTAGATCCAGTTGCAGAATTTCCCAAAACTCAACACATACATCAGAAAATAGGCTTTTCCAGATCTGCTACATTCCAAGGTAAATGTTTCATTTTAATTAAGGTTTTTCAGATCTATTGTTTTACTTTATAATCAAGGAATTAGATCCTCTTACCCTCTTTATCCATAACTAGTTTATTCCTTTTTGCATTGATT
>MU226028.1:2412691-2430299 GCA_018584345.1 Thuja plicata
ACCTTCCTTTTCTCGCGTAGTATCAACAACGTTCCAGCGCATGTCAGACCGAAGCGTTCCCAAGGTGCACTAAGCCAAATTGAGAAGCAACTTTTGGAGATCCATATTTCAGACCTCTTGAGAGGTATCAAAGATCTGTGAACTACACAAGGACCATGTTGGGAAGGCCTACAAGAATGTAGATTGGTTCTGGGAGATTCCACTCAGATTCCATTTGGCGACCTGATCTCAGTTGGTGCAAAAAGTTGCATTATTGCTCAGTTGAAAGTTACTCAATGGTGCATCTTTCAAACCGTTCATCGTGGGACCAAACCATCAGCTCCATCAACTCAATTTTGTTGGGTAAACTCTAGGGGAGACCTTTCTTCTCTCGTGTATCATCAAAAAAATTACGACAGATGTCAGACCAAAGTGTTCCCAAGGTGCACTAAGACAACTTGGGCAGAGATTTTTAAAGATCCATATATCGGACCGCCTGAGAGATATAAAATATCCATGAAGTGTACAAGGACCATCTTGGAAAGGCCTACAAGTATGTATCTTGGTTTTGAGAGATTCTACTCGTATTCCATTTGGTGACCCGATCTTGGTTGGTGCAAAAAGTTGCATTGTTGCTCAGTTGAAAGTTGCTCAATGGTTCATCTTTCAAATCGTTCATCATGGGATGAAACCATCAGATCCATCAGCTCCATTTGGCCAGGTAAAATCTAGGGAAGACCTTTCTTCTCTCGTGTAGTATCAAAAAAATTCTGGCACATGTCAGACCTAAGTGTTCCCAAGGTGCACTAAGCCAAATTGGGTAGCGATTTTTGGACATCCATATGTTGAACCTCGTGAGAGATATAAAAGCTTTGTGAAATGCACAATGACCATCTTGGGAAGGCCTATAAGCATGTAGCTTGGTTCTGGAAGATTCCACTCAGATTCCATTTGGTGACCTGATCTCGGTTGGTGCAAAAAGTTGTATCGTTGCTCAGTTGAAAGTTGCTCAATGGTGCATCTTTCAAACCGTTCGTTGTGAGACCAAACCATCAACTCCATCGGCTCTAGTTGGCCATGTAAATGCTAAGGGAGAATTTTCTTCGCTCACGTAGCATCAAAAATGTTCCCCCGCATGTCGGACCAAAGTGTTCCCAAGGTGCACTAAGCTAAATTGGGCAGAATTTTTTGGACATCCATATCTCGGACCTCATGAGAGATATCAAAGATCCAAGAAGTGAAAAAGAACCATCTTGGGAAGGCCTACAAGCATGTAGCTCAGTTCTAGGAGATTCCACTCAGATTATTTAGATTTGACAGAGAGCCTCAAAGAGATTTTCTCTCATAGAATGTAATGATTTCAATGTTCTTTATGCTCGAGCCGAGTAGGGAGAATGTACCATGGAAGCGCAAAGAATATAATACACATGAATATTTTAAGGATATTTGTAGAATATGCATAGGTTGGATGTATTGAGAAAGATTTTAAGACTTTCAAGCAAATGCACATAGCATATTGCAAGCTCGAGTAGACAAATGAGAGATGTGGAAGAACATATAAGGCATAAAAATCATTTTTATTACTGCAACATGTGGAACTATTCAAGGCATGTTTTCTATTTCAAATAGTGCCTCTGGGCTATCACCTTAAGCAATGAGACAATTTCATTATAGAATGTGTGTGAAGCATGTTAGTTTTTTGCCTAAATTCCAATGTGAAGTGTAGAAACAGAGGAAGTACACGAGCAATTTTACTTAATGTCTCGAGAAAATACCAAAGCATAAACTAAAGAACATTAACCTTTTTGATAAAATGCATCAAATAAATATACAAGCATAAACAAAGCATGTTGAATTGTTTGAACAATGTAAACCAAGTACGTTGAACTACAATGTAAATAAGATATGATGAACTTTTTGAATAATGTAAAGAAAAAATTTTGAAATTATTTTAATAGAAATAAAAGGCACATTAATTATTTAATAGAATGATGTAAAGAGATTTCATTACATTGACTGCAAGGATTATAAACAAAGCATGCAAAGTACTTTTAGATCTATTCAAACATGATGTAACACCAAAATATAACATTAATCAAATGACAACCAAATCTATAAAGCATCAAAGGTTGACTCAGTGGGCATGCCTCATGTATGAATGAAGGAAATAGAAAACTAAATCAAAGGTTTAATTATTCCAATATCACAACAATGGAGTCTTTCAAATAAACACATGTAAAATAAATGTTAAATAACATAATGCATTTTACAAAACATTAATCAATTGCACTCCTATCTACCATGAATCTTGCAATCAACATTTTGGTCGTCTCAAAAGTATAGTGCACCAGATGGCTAATGGAGAATGAAGATGTAGTATGAAAACAATACATATATACAATGCATGGAAAATATATAATATGAAAATGAACATACATACATAAATAATATGCATGACAAAGACATAATATGGAAATAATACATACATACAACACATGCCAAAGATATAATATGGAAATGATACATACATATAACACATTAAAAAGATAAAATAATTAGAAATGAACATGTAGATATGTATATATGAAATAGTTTTGTACAAAATGTGGCACATGCCATCTCAAAAAATTTATAAAATAAACATATCTAGATACAATATGACATACACCATCTCAAAATGTGCCATATGGCATCTCAAAATAAGAAGTTCAACTACAAATGTTTCTAGGACATCCTATTCTACTGGTCGATGATCAAAGTGAAGTCTCTTCGAACTACTCTGGCTCTGATGGATCTTGCATTCAAACACAAAAGTGAAACCCCAAGTTAGATTACTTAATTTATATGGTTTCTACAAATAATAAATAAAAATTTAAAATCATAGTCAACAATAATAAATAATTTTATTTTAAAAATTGAACTCTCATGTACCTCACCTCTCCGTCTCCTCATGTGGTGAGGAGACCTAATATATGTCCTTGGTAGCAAAGGGACAATGCCACCAATGTCGACTTTGGCCTGTATATATATATGTTTTCAAACATGAGATTGAACTATGACTTATACTATTTAATGTTAAATCCTTGGTAGCAAATACATGTTTCAAAAATAAATGAATTAACATTAAAACTTATCTATGTTGAAATTTCTTCAGGAAATGTTAGTTGGGTCATCAGTGATACAAACTCTTGGTGTGGTACCTCCCTCAAACTAGGGGTGATCTAAAAAAGTCAAATAGATACTTCATACAATCATGACTTGATCATATTAAATATATACTTGATAGTAAAATACACACAAATAAATTTATAAATAAATGTACTGTGGGGCTATCACTGCAAATTAAGATGCCTGTGACTTGTGGAGAACTGGTCTCATGACATCATCAAACACCACCCTATTTCAAATAAAACATGTAATTAAAAATGATTACGCACAGGTGACAAGTATACCTATATGCATAAAAAATGTAAAATACTTAATTACCTTCCCCTTGCCAACACTAGGTGCCTAAACCCCCTCACATTGCCCCCTAGTGGCAAGTGGTGAAACCTGCATCAGTGTGTAATAAGATGATCATAAAAATTAGAAACACATGTATATATTATTATAATAAAAGGAAACCAATGAGTACATTAAAATGTATGTACCATGGAAGTGTCAAGGCCAAACGAAATGGTTGAAAGAATGGACCCCTCCACCTGTGCCATCTCCTCCTCTATCATTAATTGGACATAAATGAAACACATAAAAAAACGTAAGTGGGAAATCATTATAAGAAAATTCTATTAAAAATATGAACGTTTAAAATTAAAAACAATGTAACAATTTAACTGTTTACTCTTAACATAACAAGAGTCCATGGCTCTATATGCCCCTGATGCACATCTCCATGGGGTGCTTTAGTGCATGTAGTGTGTTGTGTAGTATCATCCACCTCAAAGACGTAGTTATATGCATCACTATCATTCAGGGAACCCAAGCACAAATTCTTGCACATAATGCAAGTATGGGGCACACAAACATGTGAGATCGTGGAGGATGTGGAAGGGCCAGAAGCATCAGCATGAGGAGGCAACAATTTCACACACTGCCTAACCAGTACATCACTCAAGGTGTGAATGGCTCGAATAGTCTTCGAGTCAGCCTAAGTAATAATATCAGGATGTCGCACTGTAGGAGGTGGTGAAATCTCAGGAGGGGTACATATGTGCAGGATTTGACCCGTTGTGCCCTTGGCCTGTCCTGAGGAGCGCCTAAGCCTATGCCCTAGTTTTGTCTCATGCTCCAATAATTTACCTTGTAACCAAGCACAAATTCAGGATACAATTTTCTTATGAAATAGAATGGGACATCCAAATTGTTGTGGGGTGGTCTATCAAAAACCATCCTCCAACAATCCCAAAATTTGTCACGTATTGCATCATTTGTGCACCATTTAATTGACAACTTGGTTTTTTTAGGGTCCACTTTTAAACTGGTTTTGGGATAAACAAAATTTTTATATATGTCATGTTTTTTTATATTTAGATCCATAACTTGATCATAGTCAAGACCATCATCAAACTGGGCGTGCATGGATTTGTGCCAAAGAAGTGCAACATTGTGTTGCTCTGTGAGTTTCTCCATGCTTTCAATAATTGAGTTCAATGTGGAAAACATGGGGTGCAGTGTGGGGATATTCTCATATGTGATCTAATATCCTCTAATATGATTTTGATTGTCTCCTATGACATCATGTAATGGTCGAGGATTTGAGTCTGGTTGGTCTTCTGAAGGAGGGGGATTGTTTTGAGGTGGTTTTAAATTTTTTGTGAATTCCTTGGGAGGGTTTTCTTATTGGTTTGAATCCATGTTTGATTCAAAAACAATAAAGAATAAAGAATATCATTTCAACCCTAGTTTTAGAAAAAAACTACAAATTTCAATTAAAAAGCCAAAAAAACAATGAAACTTATAAATTTAACTTACCTCTTTACTGTAGAAAATCAGATATATGATCTCTAACGGATATATCATATGCTTTCTTGGGTGCTTCAACATTTTCACAATGAAAATGTTGAGTGTAGCCGTGGGCAACAATATATTATCACTGATGAATATTGGATATCCGATAATATCAGATATCGGATAATGCTTTAGCTTTGGCTTGTCTAGGTGTACTGACACCCAAGCCTACTAAAAAGTCAATAAAATTTTGGGTGCGCTTTTGGACGAGTGGAAAGCTCATTTTTTTACATCGCTAGTTTTTGGCATACCATGATCCTACACATACCCTGTAGAGTGATCTCTCACTAGGGGGTCTTACTGGTTATATCGAGAAGCTTCAAGAGATGGATGCCCTTATTACTGATGTCTTTGTTCATGGATGGAGGGAGGGAATGCTCTGTGTATGGTATGGAGCTGGCGGTTAATGAGACACTATTAGATAAGGTTTCTAATACCAATAATTGAGGGAATAAATTCTATAGAAACAAAAAGAGTGTCATAGAGGCCATAGAAATATTTTTCCTTCCTAATGAGAGGGGAAAGTTAGAAATAATACTGAAAATGGGTGGGAGAGAACCTCGCTTTCGATGCCTTGGAAGGATGTCACTGAAGCTATCATGTGTTACATCACCCTTGACGGTAAATTTTGTAGCATATTTATCTACCACGTTTTTATTCTAAATCATTTTCATGATGATAAATGCATTTGCTTTCCCTTTTATCTGGTTTCATCATTAAATAATAATATAAGTGCCCATAGGAAGAATTCTTCTTCCCGTTTCCTCCAAGAGGTCTTAATTTTGCTAATCATAGAGTATGTCAGGACTCACAATGTTGAGAGGAATCTCATGGCTAAAATTGGTATTGAATATAAGAAAAAGGTTTGTGTCCATTATGGGGATACATCTTCAACTAAGGAGGTGTACTCTAATGGGGGTGAGATATTCCACATATACAAGAAGTAAGGCCCCTCATTGTCTAAACTCAAAATTCCATCTGGCAAAACTAGGATTATTTTATTTGATGAGGTAGAGGACCCAGATTATGTGCCTAACTCTGTGGACCCTAGTAATGATTTGAAGGTGAAAGGTGTGGTTAGGGTGTCTATGTGCAGTGCTAAAGGGGAATACTAAATTTTTGGGCCCCCATCTATCAATGTTAGTTAGAGAAACACCAAATGGAAGAATGTCCCCCATGATGATCTGGGTGTGCTGATGTAGGATCAAGGTGTTAATGCTTTCATTTCCATGGATGGTGGTGTGATTACTCCTAAGGAGATAGGTTCTTCAGTTCCTAAGAATACAAATTCAAACCCCCATTTGAGGAATTTATAGGACAACTAGTTTTCTATGTTTAGTTAGAGTATACAAGAGATAAACACTCAAAGAAAAATCCAATCCTTCTACTTGGAGTCTTGATAGTATTCTGGCCAATACGCAATCCCTTAATAATAGGGTAGCTGATTTTAAGGAGGACCATGAAGAGTACATAAAGGTGAGCTAGAAAATGATTTCCACAATCTCTAGGGAAGTCTAGATGTAGTGGCATTGGTCATGATAAAATCTGCCATGGATAACACTAGTGATGGTCTTTGTAGAATCAATGAGTAGGCTAAGGATATCCATGCTAAATCTAAGGTCAATCCTCCTTCGAGTGGCAAAAATATTATTAAGAAAGGGAAGGAGGTGAATACAGGTAATCGAAAGAGGTGTAGGACTCCTATGAAGTATGTGGATGTTGGTGTGGATGACATGACCTTGCCTGGTCTGACGATGAGACTCTGTAGCAGAGATAAGGGCTCGAACTCTTTTGAAAATATAGTTAGGAAAGTAAATAATATCAATGAGGATATCATTCATAATAATGATAAACTGGTCAATATTTTGTAGGCTTGTGTTCTGGTCTTACGTTTTGGTCATGGTTGTAGTTATGTAGGGTTGGGTTTCTCTAGTTTTTGTGGGATAGTTGTCATATTTTTTGTCGATGGTACCTGGATGCTTTTGTACTCTATTATTTTGTGTATATTTTTGTTAACTTTGGATTTATGGTCTCTATCAAACCAATTTTCCCCTTTAATCAAAATCCTACTAAACTCTTAAATTTTAAAAATTATAACCATCATTCAAGAATATAACTATAAAATTGATGATACTTAAAACAAAATTGAATGTGTCAAGATCCTTGTTAAGATGACTTAGATGCATCTAGTTATTTAACTAGTAGTAAAATTACTAGGCTAACCCCTCATCTTTTTAAACCATGATATCAATCAGACTAGTTAGCCTAGTAAACTATCTAAACACTTATGATTATACAAATGATCTTTAAATCATATTCAACAAATGATTTATATGGTAGTCATTATATTTTGGTTCTTATTTAAATAAATCATAGCCATCTTTATGTGTCATTTTAATTTTAATTTAGAGGGATAACAAGGTGTACTAGGACTAGCATATTTTAAAAATATGACATTGATGTGTAATTTATTGGAAATATCATGCATTTGCTTTAAAAGTGGATAGGAACTAAAATTTATTTTGAAAGGGATTAATATTGAATTTAGAAAGATAGTGGATTAGATTAGAATGATTCGCCCTAACACTAATTACTTAAAACCAAAAAAAAATCCATGACCATATCACTAAGAATCCACTATTTTATAAGATTATTATATCTCTACAATGCATGGATGATCCCTGAAGCCATAAATATGCTAAAATTAAAATATCTGAGAACATTACAGATGCTTCATACAAAGTAGACTAGCTAAAAGAGAAAAGGAGAAGAGAGAGAAAGGAAGAATGGGAGAAGGAAACCATAAAATCTTATCCATATCTTTAATTAAGCCATACTCTAGCTACCGAGAGCTTGAATTTATCTCTAGAGGCGAGTGGATCATTGGACAGACTAAGAGGTGTGGTTCTTTCATTTATTTTTAAAGCATAGGAATATGGTAAATGTATTTCAACCTTTCCAAAGAAAAAAACATATATGGGAAGACCGAATGGTCCATGAGCTTCTCTATCACCCTAAAATTTTAATGGTGATGGTCACACACAAGGCCATGATTGATATCTTATAAAAATTCTACAAGGATGTCATTTTCATCTGTACTTGAAAACTCAAAACATCCACCAAAAAGACATGAACCAATTTCTATCCTATAAGGAGACAAAGCTTTTTCAAGTTCATTGAGAGGAATAATGTATGTCTACAAGTAGGCTAAGGCCATACCTTTGACCATTTGGATTTCATAAAAATAATCCATACATATAGTTAAAATATTGAAGTAACCTTTGCATACAAAGAATTTGAATTTGTTCTAATCTAGTTCTTATCCAATAGTAGTTCTATTTCTACTTCAAGTTTAGGTAGGTGGAATAGAAAAACCTTGTCCAAATTTTGTGAGTCACAACCTTGCAAAATTCCCTTCTTTCTCAAAGAGATGACTAGGTTGAAATAAGAATAAGAAGAATAGGATAAAAAAGAGACCTTACCCCCCACCACTACATCTCATTTTTATTAATGTTAGAAATTAAAATATTAGGGAATAATTATTTATTTTGAGAGGATGCTTTATTTGTAAAATAAATCTATCTAAAATCAAAAGGCATGGTTGTAAATGCACTCACCTCTTCCTTGGTTGCATAATTGCACTAGTTCAAATAAGATCACATGTAGGATAATACTTACTAGGAAATTTTTAATAAGATCTCAATGTATAAAAGCAATTGAGCCCTAGAAGAATGACTAAAACATTTTCAAGCATAAAATATTCATTATAGGGAAATATATTTACTAGTTTTGGTCATCATTCAAGGAGTTCCAACATGCGGAGTCAATCTCTAATTTTGGTAATTGGAATATGTTTAGACTTGTTATAAATTTATATTGTGATGCCTTCAGTTGCATAAGAAAATGCATGCAAGGATCTCATATGCTGATTTTGATTATACATTAACTCATGTAGTAACTTAATTATAACTTAACATATAGGATGAATCCGTCTTTTAGATTGATGGAATATTATTTAAGGGATTATTACTTTTGAGTTCCCTCATAATATAATACAAGGCTTTTTAGGAAAAAATTCTATAGTGGAATGATTTACTTGAGTTATGATTGGTTGTCTACCAGTGTATATGGATAGAATAATAAAGGAAGATATGAGTGAATGACAACTCATGCCAGCAATGGTTGGTCGGTTGGTGTGGTGGGATAGAGGCATATGTGTAATAATAGAGTGGATAATTTAAGTATTATTTGGTTGAATAAGATTGATTGGAGCCTACAAATACAACATGAGAAGACGTGTAAGAAGAGGATTAAGGGGGAGGTTGGGGATCAAATTTGATATGGAAGAATGGTCAAAGATACATGAGATTGTGAAATAAATAGTTTCATTAGGGAAAATAATATCCTAAATAATTATAAAGAATTTAATTTTTCCTAACCCATAGGACTTAAACTATAAATTAAGATTAGAGAGATCATCATTATTTTTCCCCATTTTTTAATGGTGGAACTTGTTTCTCACTTTAATTGTATTAGGTTGACAACAAACTAAAACTTGGCATCATGAACACATATTTAATCATCGATGAATTATATAAATCAAATAATATTTGCAATAATGGAATAATTCAAGGAGTCTATTCCATTGAAGAACACATGATAGGGTTGAATCTAATCCATTAGAGTTAGGGACCTTCGGTATTCAAACTTATAATGTATAAATTGTTGGAAAGATCGCTAAAATGTAGACAATTGTTATTTTGTCATTGATGTCAAACCTTAACTGGTGAGACTATTGTTGTATGTTTGAGTACCTTAACCATTGATTGATGAAGATTTGAAAAGAATGGGATAACAAGAAGACCAAGGAAATGGTTGAGTTATGAGTATAAACCAGGGTACTTGATCATTTGGCACTTTGGCAAAGTGATACGTTGTTTATCTAGCAATGACAATTCACTGGAAGGTCGATGCCGAGAAAAGAAAATTTGATGACGAGAAAAGTGAAAGGTGATGCCGAGCAAAGAAAAGATGATGCCGAGCGCTAGTGAAATGCCGAGGGAGATAGTGGAATGCCGAGCATCAGTATTTTGTTTATTGATGAGATTTGAGATCTATGGCCGACATAATTGATTCTATTGGGATATACATTATTAACTAAGATTGGTCCATATTAATTTAATGCATGGAAAACCATTATTAACGCGTGGATTCAATGGTTAATTAATGATTTTATTGGAGAAGTAAATTAAATGTAAAGATGGAAAGATCTATTGGATCTAACCAAACCTAAGATCTATGATCTTGGATAAGCGACAAAAGATTTATCTGACCTAGATGTAGAGGTATAATATAACCTACTATGGTTATTTTTCAGATGTTGAAGTCAATGCAAAGTGTTGCATGGTTAATTGACTGATTGGAAAGACCTAAGCAAAGAAGGCTAAACAAAGAAGCTGAGAGAGATTGCTTGACGGATTTCCCAGCAGATCTGAATTTTGAAATGAGAATGGAGGCCACTCAGTGAATTAGCTTTAGAGCTATAAAATAGATCTAGATTTGCAAAGTAAGTTGTATGTATTAGATCACACCCGCTGATTACTTTCTAGCCATTGTAATAGTACAAATCCTTTAACCATGTTGACCTAATAGTCATTTTATAAATCCTTTGAAAAAGGTGAAATTCAGTTTGGAATGTTCTAAGTCCTCTAACAAGGCCACTCCTAATAGGGTGATTAAATCCTTTAACCAGGTCACATTTGACAGTGTGTTTTGTAACCTTTAACAGAGTTGGCTCCTGACAGGGCATCACTTCAGAAGAGTGAAATTTTGGTAGCATGTTAGTGGTGGTTTTTCCCATATTGGGTTTCCACATTAAATCATGGTGTCAAAATGTGTGAATGATATTGTTGTGTTTTATTTTTAAGTATCTGCGAGTTTATTTCATTAGTACAGTAAACTACACACTTTTATTGTTTATTACTGCCGAGAAGATCTGAGTTGTTGAAGTTGATTTAAAGTTTTATATGGGCACATCTAGACATGAGGATAACTGATTCACCCCCCTCTCAGTTATTCTGAATTCATATTAAAAATTGGTATTAGAGCTGTGTTCTCTTGAAAATTTTGAAGGTACTTGGAGATAAAGATCAAGATGTATAAAAGGGACGGACCGAAGATCAACAAGGAAAACTTTCCTACATGGAAAAGTTTGATGAAAATTCATCTGTCTAGCATTGGTGAGTCTTCTAAATGACATATTGAAACAGAATATGTAGCTCCTCCTGGAACTCTAAATGTTGCAAAACTAAGAGAGAAGCATGAACATAATCAAGCAATGTTGGAACTTGCATCATCTCTGAACTATCATGAATTTGAGGACATCAAAGATTGTACAAGCGCAAAGAAGATGTGGGATACCCTTACAACTATCTATAGAGGTGATATGAATGTACTGAGAGCCAAATATGAAATCTTGAGACGTAATTTTGATGATTTAAAAATGCAAGAAGTAGAAATTATAGTGCAATACTATGATAGGATAAAGGAAGTTGTAAATGCTATTAGAGGAGCTAAGGGAGTAATTTATGATGATACTATCATGAGCAAGGTACTGAGAACACTTATTCCTATTTATACTATTAGAGTATCTTAAATTCAAGAACTGAGATGTACTCCTAATAACAACTTAACTCTGGAAAGTCTGGTAGGCAGACTTACTGCATTTGAGATGTCAAATTTTGACAACTATACTCCACAAGCTATTGAAACTGCATTCAAGTCACAGTTGGTCATCAGAAAATCTAAGAAAGAAAAGAAATGTGTGGACAGTGACAGCGACACCTTAGATGATGATCTTGAAGAGCTTGAGACACTTATGGAAAGAAGATTAGCAAGAGGGAAAGGAAAATTCAAAGGTAAACTTCCTATTATTTGTTTTTCTTGTAACAAAGTTGGTCATAGTGCTGCTAGATGCCCTGCCAAGAATGAGAAGGATGAAAGAAGGGACAACAAGTACAAGGATAGAAAGGATGACCGAGACTACATAAAGTACAAGGACTACAAAGACAAAGGTAAGAAATCCTACTATATAGCTGAAGAATCTTCTGAAAGTGAATCTGATGAAAATGATATAGAAGTAGTGTATGTTGTAATGAGAGATGATTATGATGATGATGAGAAAATTGCACTAATTTCTTATATGACTAAATTTGATCGTTGGATTATTAATAGTGGTTGTTCACATCACATGACTGGTGATAAGGACAAATTTGAAACACTAGATCAATGCAAAGGTGGATATGTCAAATTTGGTAATGACACACCTTCTAGAGTCAAAGGGAAAGGATCAGTTCAATTGACTAATAAGATTAGATGTGATGATGTATACTTGGTTGATGATCTTAAGTATAACTTGTTGAGTATTTCACAGCTAAACACTTATGTTTACAAAGTTGAATTCCATCACAGGAAAGCAAAGATCTATGATGGCAATGGAGAACTAGTTGGAGGTGGTGAGAAAACAAAAGGTAACTTGTTCTATCTGGATTTAACTGAAGAGACATGTTTGTTTGCACAATACAATGATGTTTGGCTATGGCATAAAAGGCTATGTCATGTTAACTTTGATAACTTTGTAAGCATAAGTAAATTGTAAAAGGTTAGAGGGTTGCCTAAGTTAAAGAAACCTGAGAATGCAATGTGTAAGCAATGTTAGTTGGGAAAGATGACTAAATCTAGTTTTAAAAGAAAAACTCATACTTTTAAGAATATTTTAGAATTAGTTCATATTGACTTTTGTGGACCTATTGGCGAGAAAAGTTACTATGGAGCCAAATATTTTATTCTATTCCTAGATGAATACTCTAGGATGATGACTGTTATGTTTCTCAAAGAAAAATTTGATGCATTTTAGTTATTTAAGTGGTACTTGGAAAAAGTTGAAAAGAAAATAGGTAAGAGCCTGAAATGTCTAAGATCTGACAGAGGAGGTGAGTTTATTTCTAATGAGTTTAACAGGTTCTACAATGATCGAGGGATAAAAATATAGATGTCAACACCTAGGACGCCACCATAGAATGGTATAGCTAAAAGGAGAAATTGATCTATCATGGAATGTGCTAGAACATTAATGATGGAGAAAAATTTTGCACACAAATATTGGAGAGAATATGTAAGCATAGCTCTTTATACCCTGAACAGAGTACAAGTCAAGAAAGGTAAAAATTCTACACCTTACGAGCTATGGTATGGACATGCACCTACTATAATTTATTTCAAAGTCTTTGGGAGAAAATGTTTTATATTGAAGGATAAAAAAAATGGTAAACTTGATGCTAAAGGAGAAGAAGGCATATTTCTTGGATATTCTACTAAAAGTAAGGCATACAAATGCTTGAATTCTAACACTAACAAAATTGTGGAAAGTGCAAATGTTAGAATTGATGAATATGCAGAAAGAAATGAAGCTGAAAGCATGATTGAGCCTGAAAGTTACAGATCATTCAAATATCTTGAAGAAGAGGATTCTAATGAAAATGAAAATGAAGTTGCCAAGCAACAGTCTACACTTGCTGAGACATAGATAGACATTTATAGCCAATAAGAAGTGATTTCAGAGCTATCTAATGGAGATGCCGAGTCACAGTTTCACCCTAAACTGAACTTGAACGATCAAAATGAAGCTGAGAAAGAGCCTACTTTGGAAAAATATGTAAGAAGGCACCATAAACCTGATCAAATCATAGGAGAAAAGGATTCTGCAGTCATGACAAGAAGCAAATTAAGAGAAGACACATGTTTTTTGTGTGATTTTGAGTCTAAGACAGTAAAAGATGCTTTGGACAATGAAGACTAGATTCAAGCCATGAATGAAGAGATAGACCAAATTGAAAAGAACAAGACATAGACACTAGTACCTAGACCTAAAAACAAAAATGTAATTGGTACCAAGTGGGTATTCAGAAACAAATTGAATGAACATGGAGAGGTCACAAGGAATAAAGAAAGACTGGTATGCAAGGGTTATGCACAAGAGGAAGGAATTGACTATGGAGAGACATTCGCCCTAGTTGCAAGATTGGAGGGTGTGAGAACTCTACTTGCATATGCAGCCTACAAAGGATTTAAAGTCTATCAAATGGATGTGAAGCCTGCATTTCTAAATGGGATACTAGAAGAAGAAGTATATATTAAACAAGCTGATGGATTTGTTGACCCAAGTAAGAGGAACATGGTTTGTAGACAGCGCAAGGAGTTATATGGACATAAGCAAGCACCAAGAGCATGGTATGAAAGATTGCACAATTATCTAATGAAGATTGGATTTGCAAGGACAAATGAAAACAACAATCTATATTTGAAGATAGAGCAAGGTAAAGAAATTTTATTGGCTGAAATTTTTGTGGATGACATCATATTCAGTGGACAAGATATGATATGTAAGGCATTTTCAAAGGAGATGCAAACTAAATTTGAAATGTCTATTTTTGGTGAGATAAAGTTCTTTGTCAGACTACAAATACATCAAATGAAGAATGGTATCTATATTACACAATCAAAATATATCAAGGAGATACTGAAAATTTTTGGTATGGAAGATTCAAAACCAGTGAGTACACCCATGGCTACTGGACAGAGGTTGACAAAGAATGATGATACAAAAGAAGTAAATCAAACACTCTACAGATCAATGATTGGTAAGCTACAATATGTTGTACACAGTAGACTTGATATTGCATTAGCAGTTGGAATTGTTGCTAGATTTTTTGCTAATCCAAAAGAGACACATATTATGGCAGTAAAAAGAATTCTGAGATATTTGAAAGGTACAAAAGACTATGGTCTATATTATAAAAAGAATGACAAGTTTGAACTCAGAGTCTATACTGATTCTGACTTGGCTAGTAATATTGATGATAGAAAAAGCACCACAGGAGGAGCATTTCTTTTGGGGAAAAGATTAGTTTCCTAGATAGGCAAGAAATAGAATTGCGCCTCACAATCTATAGCTGAAGCTGAGTATGTGGTAGCAGCAGTTAACTATTCAAACATTGTGTGGTTGAAGATACTACTGAAAGGTAAGAAAGAGGAGATCACAGAACTAGTTGTCATATATTGTGATAACATGAGTGCCATTAATATTTCTAAAAATCGTGTAATTCACTCTAAGACAAAACATATAGCTATCAAGTATCATTACCTGAGGGAGCTGGTACAGAAGAAGGAAGTGAGAATGGAATATGTGAACACTAAGGAACAGTTGGCAGACATATTTACAAAAATGTTACCCAAGGATGCTCATAAGTATCTAAGAGGTAAATTGGGGGTAATTCCCCTAACTGAGGCTAACTAAGTACTGAATGGTATTGTTGCATCAAATGTTTTAATCAGAACACTTGACACATTAATGCACAGTAAGTCACATTTTTAGGATGCTGCCTAAAAATTGTGAAGTGGAAAACAAGAACATATAAGTAGATCAGTCATATACAAAGATGACAGGAACAACAAGATACAAAGATTAGAACTGAAGAATCTACATGATAAAGATGTCAATCTTTGGCATTGTTGTCAAACAGGGAGATTATTGCTAAAACAATAGGTAAAAAATAGATACAAGGGAGATATTACTGAAAGAGGGAGCTGAATAAAAAA
This sequence comes from Thuja plicata, assembly GCA_018584345.1. NCBI lineage: Eukaryota > Viridiplantae > Streptophyta > Pinopsida > Cupressales > Cupressaceae > Thuja > Thuja plicata. Next base: position 2,428,334 of record MU226028.1, read on the forward strand.
AACATCAGTGTGATTATAGACACAGAGGGAGTATGAATGAAGCTAAAGACATTAATGAATATTTGTTCATATTAGGAACATAGGCACTTTTTGGATTGTTTGGTAACTTTGGTTGGAAATTATTGTTTTATAGTTTAGTGTTGCCATCAATGCCAAAGAGGGAGATTGTTGGAAAGATTGCTACAATGTAGACAATTGTTATTTTGTCATTGATCTCAAACCTTAACTGGTGAGACTACTACTATATGTTTGAGTACCTTATCCATTGATTGATGAAGATTTGAAATGAATGGGATAACAAGAAGACCAAGGAAATGATTGAGTTATGAGTATAAACTAGGGTACTTGATCATTTGGCACTTTGGCAAAGTGATACGTTCTTTATCTAACACTGACAGTTCACTGGAAGGTCAATGTTGAGAAAAGAAAAGTTGATACTGAGCAAAGAGAAAGGTGATGCTGAGCAAAGCGAAGATGATGCTGAGCGCCAGTGAAATGTCAAGGGAGACAGTGGAATGCCGAGCAACAATATTTTGTTTATTGATGAGATTTTAGATCTATGTCCGACATAATTGATTCTATTGGGATATGCATTATTAATTAAGATTGGTCCATATTCATTTAATGCACAAAAAACTATTATTAGTGCGTGGATTCAATGGTTAATTAATGACTATATTGGAGAAGTAAATTAAATGTAAAGATGGAAAGATCTGTTGGATCTGACCTAACCTAAGATCTACAATATTGGATAAGCGGAAAAAGATTTATCTAACCTAGATGTAGAGGTATAATATAACCTACTATGGTTATTGTTTAGATGTTGAAATCCATGCAAAGTGTTGCATGGTTAATTGACTGATTGGCAAAAACTAAGAAAAGAAGGCTAAACAAAGAAGCAGAGAGAGATTGCTTAACGGATTTCCAAGCAGATCTGAAGTTTGAAATGAGAATGGAGGCCACTTAGTGAATTAGCATTAGAGCTATAAACTAGATTTGGATTTGCAAAGTAAGTTGTATGTATCAGATCACACCTGCTGATTACTTTCTAGCCATTGTAATAGTACAAATCCTTTAACTAGGTTGACCTAACAGTCATTTTATAAATCCTTTGAACAAGGTGATATTCAGATTGGAATGTTCTAATTCCTCTAAAAAGGCCACTCCTAACAGGGTGATTAAATCCTGTAACCAGGTCACATTTGACAGTGTGCTGTGTAACATTTAACAGGGTTGGCTCCTCACAGGGCATCACTTCAGAAGAGTGAAATTTTGGTAGCATGTTACTAGTGGTTTTTCCCATATTGGGTTTCCATGTTAAATCATGGTGTCAAAATGTGTGAATGATATTGTTGTGTTTTACTGTTAAGTCTCTGCAAGTTTATTTCATTAGTACAATAAACTGCACACTTTTATTGTTTATTACTGCCGAGCAGATGTGAGTTGTTGAAGTTGATTTAAATTTTTATATGGGCACATCTAGACCTGAGGATAACTGATTCACCCCCCCTCTCAGTTATTCTGAACTCATATTAACATAAATAACAATAAAATTAATATATAAGATCAAAAAATAGATAATTTGTTGGCAAGAGTCACTTTATGATGCATGGTATGTTGTCATTGATGGAAAATACTATCATTAATCTTGGTCATGTTGCAATTGATTGTAAACCTTGATTTTATGGTTGTGTAAATGAGCAGTGAGCTCTAGGATGTAAGCCTAAATGCAAGTGCATTCCCATCATTGTAATTATGCCTTTAACATGCAACTTATTACTATAGTAGTGATATATTTGTGGGTACATCCCCAGTGGGGTTTTACCCTTAACCGGGTTTCCCTTGATAAAAAATTGTGGTATTCATGTTGTATATCTTAATTGGTTTACTTGCATTTACTTTCTGTATTAAGCTGTAGTTTTAGGGGAAGAAATTTAATAATACTGCTACACTAATTCACCCCCCC
>MU226028.1:2430388-2449684 GCA_018584345.1 Thuja plicata
ATATATGCTAGGGTTGGAAAAATTCTTGGATCCAAAAAAATAAAATTTCTATTATTAATCCCTACTAATGTAATATAGATCTAATTAATTGATAAAGTAATATGAGAAATCTGAAATATATAAACTATGATTAGTCTATAGAAATAACAAAAAAAAACACTTAGCTTTTTCAATTAAATTTGATGGTCCAATGATTCACAATTTTGTACAATTGATGATTAGAAACTAGAACTATAATTTCATACTAGATCTAGTACTGAACACTGATGAATATTGTATTCTTCTAGTTTGACTTAGATTTGGGACTTAATTGCACTACATAATTTATTCCTTACCATGATTTTTCTTTTTTTTAGATGAAGTGTTGTACAACCTTAGTCATTTAGAGCCAAGTAGGATTTTTTATAGAGTATAGGGGAGATCGTGGGCTTATTTAATATTTGAAAAAAAAAACCCTAAGTGAATTGTATAAAATCTATATGCGTGTCATATAGAATAATACAATGACAAAAATTTTGATGTAATAAATTTGAATACTCTTTTGACTTCAATAATGCTTTTGTTGAGTACAATAGTCCAAATTTTATGAAATTTGCATTATCATTTCTTTTTAATGCAACATTTACATACTATTTAATATGTGTTTTCATAAATATATACTTTAAAAAATGGCCATGCCCATGAATGCTCTGCCTACGGATTCCCTCGCAAAATCAAGAAAACAATACAAATTTTTTAGGAGGAAAAAATACTATAATTTGAACTTTGATCCAAGTTTTCCAAGAGCAAATAACTATTTTGAAGTGCTCAAATCTCAACCTGACTATCTTTTCAAGAAAATTGCAAAACCTCTTATTGAAAAAATGCTCTAGGAAATGACACTTCAAGGAAAGATGGAATTTCTACTCTCATTCAACCTAGGGTTTCAAGGCTCCTTCTACCTAGGAATATAGTCCATCGTAAAAATAAATGACATATAAACTTGATGCAGGAGCTTCTTGGGTCCTTGGCAGTTCTGCTCAACCAAAAAAGATGTTTTTTTGTTCTTTAGTTTGTTTGGAGGCTTCTCGGGAAGTACTCTGTTGCTCGGGTCTGTCGCTCGGTTATGCTTGTTACAAGTTCATTTCTCCGTCGCTTGGGTTTGTCTTCTATTTCTCAGGTTGTTCTTTGCCCGAGTCACACTATTGCTCGGTCATCCTTTGCCCGATTTTTTTATTTTGGAGTTGGATCTTGTGGCCGACTTCTTCAGTTAATTTCCATGGCTTAATTAATTTGGGGTCTCTCATTGGGATCTGTGTGGACCTAAATCTGGGTCTCACTTATGGATTTGAGCGCTGACCTCTCTGTTGGGCTCTTGTATATATTTATTTCTATGTTCTTAGTTTTGGCAGTAGTTCTTCAGTAGGATTTTTGATGACATGTAACTAATTGAATGTTTGAAGATGTTAAGTTGATGATCATGCAAGGCATTAAATCAGTTAATGTATTATATTGTCATTAATGTCAAATTAATATAATCTGTATGGTCGTGGAGATACTGCCAAAGACTTCAAAGAACTCATGAATCAAGGCTATGATATCAGTAATGCATACAATTCCAGTATTCACTAAGTGACTATATACACCGACGGAGTGCACCCGACGGTTAGAGTAAAAGAAAAAAATCACAGTGTTGCCCAACGAGGAAATGCATAGCATTACCGACGAGCAAAGTTACAGTCTTGCCCAACGAGAAAAAACATAGAGTAACCCGATGGAAAGAATTTCAGTGTTGCCCGATGGAGAAGACAAGGATGTAGATCTTGATAACAAGTGAAGTCACACCGACAGAATAGTCAGTTATCACCGATGACTAACTGAAGTGTTGACCGACAGAATAGAGAGTTCAAAAAATGAAAAAATGCTTAGTTGTCAAGAAGCTAAAGATAGAGTTAACAGATAATTATCATTGTTTTAATCATCCAGATAAATCCGGAGATAAGTAATTGATTTAAAGTTGCTTTGTCTAGTTGGCAAGAAGATCTCTACAAGATCAGACTGGAGATTTTTTTAAATCTATTGGAAAAGATTGTTGAACACGCCAAGATCAAGAAAGCCTAGAAAAGAGGAAATCATGTCTATAAGAGACAAACCCAATGCATTACGAATTGTTTGTGTGGGTGAACAAGAGATGAGGAAAGATGCTAAAGGAAATCTGAAGGAGAAGAGAGTCTTCATTTCAGTCCTGATAAACAAGCTAAAGGAAGAGCTAGATTCTGTAGACACTGACGAATAGTGAGACAAGCATCACAGAGCAGAACAAGTGTGGAGCAAAGGTATATATGTGATTATATTGATCAATAAAGTAATGGACTTACAATAGATCTAAAAATCTACAATTGAACTGTATGTATGAATAGATCATTAGTGTTACAGTTTAACCATTGAATCATATAAACCTCTTAACCAAGAAAGACTTAAAAGTCTTTTTTCAATTGAGATACATCCCAAGGAGTATCAAAAATTTTGATCACAAAAGTAGCATCGGATATGCCTGATACCTATTGGCAGGCCAAGTGAGTGTTTGATCAAGGATGGTAGAATTAGATGCCAGATACTAGTTGACAAACTATTTCTAAATCCTCTAACAAGGTCAAACCTAACAATGTGTTTGTAACCTTTAACAGGGTTGGCTCTTAACAGGGCTCACTTTAGAAGAGTGAAAATTTGGGGTACCGGTCCCAGTGGTTTTTCCCTTAATAGGGTTTCCACATTAGAAATCCATGTGTTATGTGTGTATGATTCATTTCTTTACTATTTTGTATCTTACATAGTTGATTCTAGATTTATCAGTATACTCTAGATATATACTGCTTATCGGTAAACATACAGAAGAAGGTTTCAGAAAGTAATTCGACAAGTTTTAAATTGATATAAGTAATTTAAGGAATTCATATTGTAGGACAAAAGATAACTTAAGACATAATTTGTGGTTATAAGTTTAAAGGGTTGATTTAAGGATTAATTTTTGAGGCCACTGATTCACCCCCCCCCCCCTCTCTTAGTTATTACTAACAATTGGTATCAGAGCTTGTGTGCTTAGAAAGGAAGGTTTCAAGACATAAGCTAAAGATCACAAGATGAACAGATGAGATGTGCCCAAGTTGAACAAAAATAATTTTTCTTCATGGCACAATAGAATAAGACTCCACTTATCAAGTATTGGTAATGATGTTACTCAATACTTAGATACTTAATATGTGTTCCCCACAGGAGCACCAACATTTGAAAAAATGAGAGAGAAGCATGAGCACAAAGGCATGATGATAGAACTTGGTTCCTCACTCTTCGATGCTGAATTTGAAGATGTCAAAACCTGGAAAACTGCAAAGAAGATGTGGGACAAATTGAACCTTGTACATGGTGGCAAAAAAAATGTTTTGAGAGCCAAGGCAGAAAGCCTTAGAGGAACATTTGATGATCTCAAAATGAAAGAAGGTGAAAATATCACTTAGTACAACACAAGAATCAAAGAGGTAGTCAATTCTATCTGAGGATTTGGAGGTGTACTAGAAGAAGATACAGTGGTAAGTAAAATTCTAAGAACCTTATTGCCTACTTATTTTATTAGGATATCTGCCATTCAAGAAATGAGAGAAGTAGAAAATAGAAATATTACTCTAGATAGTTTGATTGGAAGACTGATTTCATTTGAGATGAATAACTTTGATAATAGTGTCTTACCAAATATAGAGTCTACATTCAAAACTTCTATGAGAATAAGTAAATCAAGTCATAAAAACACTATGAGAAAAGATAGTGATAGTGAAAGTGAAGAAGATGATCTTGATAAAATTAAAGCACTTATGGCTAGAAGAATGTAGAGAGGAAATGGTAAATACAAAGGTAAGTTACCACTTTTTTTTTTAATTGCAAAGAGATTGGACACTTTGCTGCAAGATGTACTAACAGAAGAAAAGATGACAGAAGCAATGACAGATCATTTGAAAAGAAGTCTGATAGAGGTGATTATAGAAGCTACCGACAATCAGAAAGAAGAGATACCCAAGACTATAAGGACAAAGGAAAGAAGGCCAGTTACCTAGAAAAATACAAAGATGAAGACACTCACACCGAATATGATGAAGACATCGAGATGGTGTTTGTAGCAGTAAAAGATGATTCAGATGATGATGAAGAAAGGTATGTAGACACAACTCTCATATCTAAAGTTACTAAAAATTATGTTTGGATCATAGATAGTGGCTACACCCACCATATGACCGGTGACAAGAAAAAGTTTGAGACTTTTGAATACTATAAAGGTGGTTCAATAAGAATGGGTAATGACACACCTTGTCTAGTTGAAGGTACAGGAACCATAATGTTGAATAACCAGATAAAATGTGAAAATAATTATTGGGTAAATGGATAGAATTATAATCTATTGAGTGTTTCTTAGTTGAATAATTCAGGTCAAAAAGTAGCATTTGAAAATAAGAAGGCAAAGATCTTCAATAAATTAGGAAATCTAATTGGTACCAGTGAGCAGACAAAAGGAAATTTATTCTATCTAACTGATACTGACACCACTTGTTTGATTGCTACAAACAGAGACATATGGTTGTGGCACAAAAGATTGTGTCATGTGAATTTTGACAACATGATAAAGATTAGCAAAAAGAGAAATGTCAGAGGCTTACCGACGATGATCAAGCCCGACAACATCATGTGTAAGAATTATCAAAAAGGTAAAATGACAAAGTCTAGTTTTAAAAGAAAAACCCATAAATTTTATGCAATTCTAGAATCAGCCCATAGTGATTTATGTGGACCTATGAGGACAAAGAGTTATTATGGAGATAGATATTTTATTCTCTTTGTTGATGATTACTCTAGAATGATGACAGTCATGTTTCTAAAAGATAAATCAGAAGCATTTAAGATGTTTAAATGGTACAAATAAATGGTTGAGAAGCAAAGTGGTAAGGAGTTAAAGTGCTTAAGATCATATAGAGGGGGGGAATTTATTTCAGATGAATTCACTAACTTTTGTAATGAGCATGGAATCAAAGGATAGGTCTCTGCACCAAGAATACCATAGAAGAATGGAATTACTGAAAGAAGGAATAGATCCATAGTTGATTGTGGAAGGACACTAATGATAGAGAAAGGCATATCCCAAGTCTTTTGGAGAGAAGCTATCAGTACTATTGTTTACACATTGAATAGGGTACAATTGAAGAAAGACACCAAAAAGACACCTTATGAGCTATGGTATGGATACACACCCAATGTAAGTTATTTGAAAATTTTTGGCAGTCAATGTTATATCTTAAAAGATGATAGAAATGGAAAACTTGACTCCAAGAGTGATGAAGGAATTTTTCGAGGGTATTCTACCAAGAGCAAGGCTTATAAATGTCTAAACAAAGCCTCTAACAAAATTGTTGAAAGTGCAAATGTAACGATAGATAAATTTGCAGAGAAGAATGAAAAGGAAAGCACTAAAGAACCAGAGGAATACAATAGATTCACTTATAATGAGGAACCTAAAACTCTACTCAATCAACAATATAGAGGTCCCGAGCAATAGATCATTGCACCCAAGCATCAGGCTGCAAATAACGATGATCAAAATATTGCTCAAGATGATGCACAAATTGATGGAGAATAGAATGAAGAACAAAATGATGATCAAGATGATAGACAAAGAGCTGAACCTATACTTGAAATATATGTCAGAAGGAACCATCCACAGGACCAAATCATTGGAGATAAAAGGGCTGGTATGAGAACTAGAAGTAAGTCTCTAAATACAAGATGTCTTATTTGTGATTTTGAGCCCAAATCTATCAATACTACATAGATAGAGAAAAATAAGACATGGACACTTGTACCAGGACCATATGACAAGAATGTCATTGGTACAAAATGGATATTCAAGAATAAGCTGAATGAGAATGGAGAAGTCACAAGAAATAAAGCAAGACTAGTATGCAAGGGGTATGCACAAGAAGAAGGAATTGACTATGGAAAAACCTTCGCACCTATTGCTAGGCTAGAAGGAGTAAGAATATTACTTGCTTATGTTTCATACAAAGGATTCAAGGTATATCAAATGGATGTCAATTTTGCATTCCTAAATGGAATACTTGAAGAAGAGGTATACATTGAACAACCAGAAGGGTTTGTTGATCCAGACAAGAGGGAAATGGTATGTATACTTCACAAAGCCCTGTATGGATTGAAACAAGCACCCTAAGCATGGTATGAAATACTTCATTCCTATCTCATAAGTAGTAGATTTGTAAGGACTAGTGAAAATAATAATCTTTACTTAAAGGAAGATATTGATGCTAACATTTTGATTGCTGAGATATTTGTTGATGACATCATATTTGGAGGCAATGATATGCTATGCAAATCATTCAAAAATAAAATGAGAAAAGAGTTTGAGATGTCTATGTTTGGCAAGATCAAGTTATTTCTTGGTCTACAGATCATGCAACAAGATGAAGGTATTTTCATTACACAATCCAAGTACATCAAAGAAGTACTGAAAAAATTCAAGATGGAAGAGTCCAAACTAGTTGGAACACTGATGGCAACTGGATGCAAACTGACAAAGGAGGACAAGTCATCAGAGGTAAATCAGACTTTGTACAGATCAATGATTGGAAAACTCATGTATGTTGTACATACTAGACCAGATATTGCACATGCAGTAGGAATAGTTGCTAGATTTTATACTAATCCCAGGGAATCACATATGACTGCTGTGAAAAGAATCCTAAGATATCTGAAGAATACCAAGGAATATGGCTTATGGATAGAAGAGAAGGCAAATTTGAACTTAAGGTTTTTACAAACGTTGATTGGGCTAGATATCTTGATTACCGGAAGAGCACAACTGGAGGAGCATTCTTCATGGGTGACAGACTTGTCACATGGATCAGAAAGAAACAAGGATGCATCTCACAATCTACTGCAGAAGCAGAGTATGTTGCTACTATTGCAAACTGCTCAAATATTGCATAGATCAAACAGTTACTAGAAGGTATGCATACAAAAATTTTAGAACCAGTAATTATCTATTGTGATAATACAAGTGCAATAAACATTTCCAAGAATCCAGTCATGCATGCCAAAACAAAGCATATTGCCATCAAGTATCATTATTTGAGAGAAAAAGTTCAAGAAAAGGAGGTGATACTTGAGTATGTGCAATCAAAGGAACAATTGGCTGATATCTTCACCAAGCCACTACCCAAGGATGCATTTGAATACTTGAGAAGGAGACTAGGTGTCAGACCCTTGTCTACTAGTCAGTAAGTTGACTAGGAGGCTACATCAACCTAAATATTATCAGAATATCATTCATGTTGATGCAAGCAGAGAGATGGACCTCAAAGATAAATCTATACACAACAAGGTATTCATCTACTCCGAGCAACAAATTTATTACCGATGGATTGGGAAATTCAAGGAATATATTATGGATAGAAAAGGGTCCATTCGACATCACTATCACAAAATTTTTGTTTGAAAAAGATGTTTGGCATCAATGCCTAAGTGAGAGAAATATCTCATTATCACACTGATAAAGGAAGAGAGTTTATCCATTATCATTGCAGTATATCCATCAAATTATCCAAAAGAAGAAAAGTAATAAAAAAGGGAGAGCAAATAGAAAGGGAGAGAAAACATCAAAAGACAAGAACAGTCAAAGGGAGAGAGTTTGACATAGAAGGAGAACACATCACACCAGAGAAAGAAAGATTCTACATCTATCTAGCGAAGGGATTGAAGACAGATGGAAAGCTACAAGAATCAAATCAAAGCTATTTGAGCTTACCGATAGACATACATTTGTATTAGTTACATTAGGAAATCTTGATGAAATTGTATGTTTCATATTGTATTAGCAATAGTATAGTATGATAATGTAGTATGTTTCCATAAATGCCAAAGGGAGAGATTGATGACATGTAACTGATTGAATGTTTGAAGATGTTAAGTTGATGATCATTTAAGGCATTAAAATAGTTAATGTATTGTATTGTCCTTGATGTCAACTTAATATAATCTGTATGGTCATGGAGATACTGCCAAAGACTTCAAAGAACTCATGAATCAAGGCCATGCTATTAGTAATGCATACAAGTCCAGTATTCAATAAGTGACTATATACACCGATAATGGAGTGCACCCAATGGTTAGAGTAAAAGAACAAAGTCACAGTGTTGCCTGATGAGGAAATGCACAACATTACCGATGAGAAGAGTTACAATTTTTCCCGATGAGCAACACACAGTAACCCGACGAAAATAGTTTTAGTGTTTCCCGACGGAGAAGACAAGGCGGAGATCCTGATAATAACTGAAGTCACACCAATGGAATAGTCAGTTATCGCCAATGACTAACTGAAGAGTTGACTGACAGAATAGAGAGTTCAGAAAATGACAAAATGCTTAGCTATCAAGAAGCTAAAGATAGAGTTAACATATACTTATCATTGTTTTAATCATCCAGATAAAGCTGGAGATAAGTAATTGATTTAAAGTTGTTTTGTCCAGTTGGCAAGAAGATCTCTACAAGATCAAACTGGAGATTTGTTTTAAATCTATTGGCAAATATTGTTGAACACACCAAGATCAAGAAAGCCTAGAAAAGAGGAAATCATATCTATAAAAGACAAACCCAATTCATTATGAATTGTGTGTGTGGGGTGAACAAGAGAAGAGGAAAGATGATAAAGGAAATTTGAAGGAGAAGAAAGTCTTCATTTCAGTCCTGATCAACAAGCTAAAGGAAGAGCTAGATTCTACAAACACCGATGAACAGTGAGACAAGCATCACAAAGAAGAACAAGTGTGGAGCAAAGGTATATATTTGATTATATTGATCAGTGAAGTAATGGACCTACAATAGATCTGAAAATCTGCAATTGAGTTGTATGTATGAACAAATCATTAGTGTTTCAGTTTAACCATTGAAGCATATAAGCCTCTTAACCAAGCGGGACTTAAAATTGTTTTTTCAATTGAGATACATCACAAGGAGTATCAAAAATTTTGATCACAAAAGTATCATTGGATATGCCCGATACCTATTGAAAGGCCAAGTGAGTGTTTGATCAAGTATGGTAGCATTAGATGCTAGATACTAGTTGAAAAACTATTTTTAAATCCTCTAACAAGGTCACACCTAATAGTGTGTTTGTAACCTTTAACAAGGTTGGCTCTTAATAGGGCTCACTTTAGAAGAGTGAAAATTTGGGGTACCGGTCCTAGTGGTTTTTCCCTTAACAGGGTTTCCACGTAAAAAAATCCATGTGTTATGTATGTATGATTCATTTCTTTAATATTTTGTATCTTACATAGTTGATTCAGGATTTATCGGTATACTCTGCATATTTACTGTATTTCAGTAAATAAATGATTGTTTATCGGTAAACATACAGATGAAGGTTTAAGAAAGCAATCTGACAAGTAGTAAATTGATATAAGTAATTCAAGGCATTCATCTTTTAGGACAGAAGATAACTTGAGACATAATATATGGTTATAAGTTTAAAGGGTTGATTTAAGGATTAATTTTTTATGCCACTAATTCACCCCCCTTCCCCCCCCCTCTCAGTTATTACTAACAATTTTCATATCATTTTTAGAAGATAGAAGAAGAAGGATTGAATTATCTACAAAGAAGGTTTGTGACGTCGCATGTATGAAGATCAATCTGTAATTCATTGAATGTATATGGCCAAAACTGGGAAGGCCTTACAACCCAATATGTAATGAGTTTGATCAATTAAGAAAAAGGATCTTTGTTGTTTCTTCTCTCACTGTGTTGTTGTTTCTTTCACATGTTTTATGCAATTTAGTTTGGTACTTGGGAGAGCCTTTGGCCCTATCTATTGATCCTCATTGTGTAAGGTGGTATCAGAGCATTGGTGAGATCTAACTTCCTTCTTGTAAACCCTAGCCCTAGTTGGTATTACTGTGGGGTAGTAGACTGTGATCTGACCTACAATTGCAGAGGGATTCAAGATGGTTCGTGGGAGGTAAAATGCAGATCCAGGTCTAGCTGATATGCTTAGATAGATGGCTACTAGATTGAAAGTTGTTGAGACAACCCAATGCAAAGGAATATATCTTGAATATGTTAGTGATGATGATTTGGAAGAGGTTCAAGGTGAAGTTTCACCTAAACCTATGGTGAATCAAGAAAAGGAAAGATTTCTGAGAGCCTTGACAAGTTTGAAGTCCGTACCTTAGTTTAATCCTCCTGAGTATAGTAGAAAATTAGATTATGATGAATTGATTAACTGGATAAATGAGATGGAAAAGTATTTTGAATATGATGTTGTAGCAGAGGACAAGAAGGTGAAGATTGCAAGCACAAAGTTGAAAGGTCATGCATCCTTATGGTGGGAAAATCTACAATTGGATCAGAAGAAGAAAGGTAAAGACAAAATCAAGGTATGGGATAAAATGGTAAAAAAATTGAAAGGCAACATTCTACCTTGTGATTACCAGATTAACCTGATTAGGAGAATGCAAAGTTTGAGCCAGAAAGAGAGATCAGTAAAATACTACAATGGGGAATTCTACAGATTGGACATCAGATCTGGACATGTTGAAGATGAGATGGAAAGAGTAGCAAGATATCTGAATGGATTGAGAAGTTCCATACAAGATGAGATCAGTTTGGTCAAGATGGAAAGCATTGAGGAGGCATATCAATTTTCCCTAAAAGTTGAGCAAAAATTGAACCAAAGATATGAACAAAGAAAAAGAGGCAAAGGTGGTAGATTCCCTAAAGGAAGAGGTAGATCTCATGTTTTAGACACATCTCAAGACCAAGGAAAGACTGCATGGAAAGGTGCAAGTTCATACCGAGGAAGAGGCAATTAATCTAGAGGTGGTTATAGAAGAAAGGGATTACATGTAACTTGTTACAATTGTGGTGAGGAAGGACATAAATCCTTTGAATGTACACATGCAAGAAAGAAGATTGGTAGTAGAAGAAATGATTTGGTACAAGAGGAGTCACCAAATGAAGCTGAAAAGGAAGTAAGTCTCATGATCCAAAGGATACTATAGAGTGAGAAGGATAAGAGAGATCCAGTCATGGAAAGTTTGTTCAAGACTAGATGTAGATTTGTAGACAAGGTTTGGAAGGTAATTATTTATAGTGGAAGCTCAGAGAATTTAGCATCTGAGGAAATGGTTATAAAGTTAAAATTGGAAATGATGAAGCATTTGAAGCCCTATCATATCTCATGGATCAAAGATGAGCATACATTAATGGTGAGTGAACAATGTTTTGTGAATCTGAAAATTGGAACATATTATGATAAGGTGTTGTGTGATATTATGCCTATGGATTGTTGTCATATTTTGTTGGGTGGACCTTGGAAATATGATAGACATGCTATACATGATGGAATATTGAATAGATATTCTATTTGGCTTGATGGAAAGAGGCAAGTTTTGTTACCTTTGATTGAAGAATCTATTGGTGAGATATGTACATCTATGAAAGTGTGTTTGATAGAAGATAGACAGTTTGTTAAGGATTTGAAAATAAATGATATTTATTATGCTTTGATTCCTAACAAACTGAGTAAGAATACAAAAGATGACATTCCTACAGAAGTTGAAAAGTTACTCAATGAATACAAGGAGATCATTTCAGATAATGTACCTGATTGTTTGCCACCAAATGAGAGATAACAGTCATTGTATGGATCTAATTCCTATAACTAGTTTACCAAACAAAGCACCACATAGCTTAACACCGACCAAGAATGAAGAGCTTAACCGACAAGTTCATGAATTGTTGAACAAAGGTTTGATCTGAGAAAGTTTGATTCCATGTGTAGTACCTATTGTGTTGGTACCTAAGAAGAATGGAGAATGGAAAATGTGCACTGATTCAAGAGAAATCAATAAGATCACAGTGAAGTATAGGTTTCCTATACCGAGAATGGATGACATAATGGATTTTTGACTAGAGCAAGATATTTTACCAAAATTGATTTCAAAATTGGGTATCATCATATCATAATCAGAGAGGGTGATGAATGGAAGACTGCTTTCAATACAAAGGAAGGTTTATATGAATTGTTGGTTATGCCCTTTGGTTTAACTAATGCACCAAGTACTTTTATGAGGTTAATGAATGAAGTTTTGAAGAAATTATTGAATAAGTGTGTGATTGTATACTTGGATAATATTATGATATTCAGTAAGACTAGATAAGGGCATTTGATGCATATAAAGCAAGTATTGTAGAGATTGAAAGAGGAAAAGTTGCTGATAAATATGAAAAAGTGTTCCTTCATGAAATAAGATCTTGTGCATTTGGGTTTTGTGATTGCAGTTGATGGTCTGAAGATGTATCCTAAGAAGGTTGAAGCTATACTTAGTTGGTCTACACCTAAGAATGTCAGTGAGGTAAGATCATTTCATGTATTGGCAAGTTTTTATAGAATTTTTATAAGAAATTTTAGTTCTATTTGTAATTCTATGACTAAGACAATGAGAGGAGACAAAAAAGAATTCAAATGGACACATGGAGCTGATAAGAGTTTTGAGACTTTGAAGTTGAAGGTTATTGAATTACCTGTGTTAGCATTACCTGATTTCAATAAGGCATTTCAAGTTGAATGTGATGCAAGTGGAAGTGTAATTGGAGCTGTGTTGACTCAAGAAGGTAAACCTATTTGATTTCTTTAGTGAAAATTTGAATGATGCAAACAGGAAATATTTTGTCTATGATCAAGGTTCTATGCTATTATTCAAGCTATGAAGAAATGGAGACATTATTTGATGCCAAAAGAATTTGTGTTGTATACTGAACATAAGGCATTACAATATTTGGGTAGTCAGGATAACTTGAATCAGAGACATATGAAATGGGTAGAGTATTTGTAGAGTTTCACATTTGTGATTAAACATAAAAGTGATGTTTCTAACAGAGTTGTTGATGCATTAAGTAGAAGAATATCTTTGTTGACTGAAATGAGAATTGAAGTTCCTGGTTTTGATGACATGAAGAATTTGTATGAAAGTGATCATGATTTTTCTAAGCAGTGGAGAGGGTGAAAACCACCTAATCCAAATCAATAAAGTAAGTATGAATACTATTTCATTCAAGAAGATATGTTGTTCAAAGGTATTCAATTGTGAATACCAAGAGGTTCAATGAGAACTAATTTGATTAAGGAGAAACATAGTAGTGGTTTGGCTGGACATTTTGGCATTGATACAACATTGAGTTTTCCTAAGGAAAGGTATTTTTGGCCTTAGTTGTATAAGGATGTTTAGAAATTTGTGAAAAGTTATGGAGTTTGTCAAGTTACAAAAGGAGTGAGTCAGAATAATGGTTTGTATACACCAATTATTGTTCTTGAAAAACCTTAAAGTGATATCAGCATGGATTTTGTTATTGGCTTACCTAGGACAACAAGAGGTAATGATTCCATATTTGTTGTTGTGGACAGATTTTCTAAGATGACACATTTTATACCATGTAGGAAAACATCATATGCAGTACATATAGCAGATATTTTCTTTAAGGAAATTGTCAGATTGCATGGATTATCAAGGAGTATCATCTCTGACCGAGACAATAAATTTGTAAGTTATTTTTGGAGAAAAATTTGGAAGAAGTTGGATACTTAGTTGAATTTTAGTTCTACATTTCATCCACAGACTGATGGACAAATAGAGGTTGTAAACCAAAGTTTGGGTAACTTATTGAGATGCCTAGTTGGAGACACACCAAGTAATTGGGATTTGATGTTGGCACAAGCAGAATTTGCATACAACAGTTTAGTAAATAGAAGTACTGGAAATACACCTTTTGAGATTGTTCATGGCACACAACCAAGAGGTATATTAGACTTGAGAGATATTTTTGGAGAAGAGAAAAGAAGTGTTGTAGCAGAGGAATTTTCTGAGTTCATGAAGATATTGCATGAAGATATACAACAGAAGTTGGAGAAAAGCAATAAAAAATACAAGGATAGTGTAGATAGATCAAGGAGACAAAAATTTTGAAGTTGGTGATGCAGTAATGGTTCATTTGAAGAAGGGTAGATTTCCTATTGGAACATATGGAAAATTGAAAATGAAGAAATTTGGTCTTTGTGGAATACTGAGAAGATTTGACAGTGGAAATGAGTATGAAGTGGAATTACCTGATGACATGGATATATTACCTATATTCAATATTTCAGACTTGTATGAATATCATGAACCTAATGAAGAAGTGACAATACCAAGTGATTATCCTAAGAAGTAGATAGAGGAAGTTGAACAGATTTTAAAATAGAGAATTGGTAGAAGTACAAGAGGAAAGGAATACATGGAATATCTGGTAAAGTGGTAGAATAGATCGATTGAGGACTCATCTTGGATTTCTCAATCTAATTTGGATCCATTTTAGGTTGGAGCTTATACATGATTTGGGGAATCATTTATTGTAACCCCAGGTGTCTGATGTAGGAGCATCTTGGGTCCTTGGCAATCCTGTTCAACCATAAAAGATGTTTGTTTTGTTCTTTAGTTTTTTTGGAGGCTACTCGTGAAGTAATTTGTTGCTTAGATTTGTTTCTTGGTTATGCTTGTTCTGAGTTCATTTCTTTGTCACTCAGATTTTTCCTTCTATTGCTCAATTTGTTCTTTGCCTGAGTCACTCTGTTGCTCAGTCATCCTTTGCGCGAGTTGTTTATTTTGGTGTTGGTTCTTCTAGCTGACTTCTTTAGTTAATTCTCGTGGCTTAATTGATTTGGGGTCTCTCATTGGGATCTATGTGGACCTAAATCTGGGTCTCACTTATGGATTTGAGCACTGAAATCTCTGTTGGACTCTTGTATATATTTATTTCTATGCTCTTATTTTTGGCAGTAGTTCTTCAGTAGGATTTTGATATCAGTTTTAGAAGATAGAAGTAGAAGGATTGAATTATTTTTAAAGCAGGTCTGTGACCTCACATGTATGAAGATCAATTTTTAAATCATTGAATGTATATGGCCCAAACCAGGAAGGCCTTATAGCCCGACATGTAATGAATTTGATCAATTATTAAAAAGGATCTCTGTTATTTCTTCTCTCATTGTGTTTTTGTTGCTTCTGCATTGTTTTTTCAAGTTGGTTTGATACTTGGGAGAGACGTTGGCCCCATCTATTGACCCTCCTTGCATCAAAACTCTACATCTTCTAGTATATTCAGGGTGCAGAGTTGGTGGCAGAGAAACCCTAGATCACAAACTATTATTCAAGCAGGGAACCACAATGAAGGATGGCAGTTGGTGAGAAGCCATAAGGAAAAACGGGCTCTGAAATCAAGAAAAAATTGGATAATAATAATAGGAATGATCTCAATGGACTATGGGTGATTCTCATTTCAAGAAAGATATGTAATTTTACTTTGGGAGCTAAAAAACCCGGCTGGGAAGAATTCCTCTAGAAAATCCTACAAATTCAAAAAACACTCTCTTTCAGCCATCCAGAGTTCCCTGACCTAGGAAAAACCCATCCCCTAAACATATACAAGGTTGTATTAGCCTCAAATAGAAGACTTATAGAGATTCAAAAAATCATGCACAGTGTCATAAAAACCCTACTGCATCTTCAGGCCCATCTGGTAGTATAAAACACAAAGGAATTCCTCAATCCGACAAGGTTGAGGAAGATACTTTAATTATTAGCAACAACTACACCAAAGGATTATGGAATTACTAAAAAAATCAAGGGTTGTTTGCGAAATGGTGTGGATTCATCTCCTCCATGAATTTATGTGGAATAACAGAAGGAAATGATTCAGTAACATAGCTAAGAAATTGGGCAACTTTTTTCTTAAAACTAATCTAGTAAAATTCCCTCATACCATAGAAGCAGAAGTTAAGCCTTTCTCCGGGTTAGACCATTACCTAGTTCAACTTACAATTGTAGAAGACACAAGACATAAAATATGCTCTTTTAAGTTTGAACAAATGTGGCTGAAGGATGAGAAAATTCTTGAACTTATCAAACATTGGTGGAAGGAAACAGATGTTTTAGGTTCTAATCTATACAAGATAGTTAATAAATTAATGATCATCAAAAACAAGCTTCATATTTGGAAAAGAGAATATTTTGGTAACATCTTTGAGTCCAAAACTAAAATAGAAGAAAAATGGCAGAGGTTAACACCACAGTAATTGAAAAAGGAATGGATGAAACACTCAAGCTCTAAGAAAAGGAGTTCCTAACAGAGTATGAAGATATATTAGCTAAGGATGAAATTTACTGCCATTAAAAGTCTAGGGAAACATGGCTAGATGTAGGGGATAAGAATACTAAGTTCTTCCATAATAGCACTAATCAGGGAAGAATTGTTAATAGGATAACTAAAAGTAGAATTGGTAATGGTACCACCATAAAGGAACCTTAGAAGATTGCAAAGGAAGCAGTGAGCTATTTTGAAAACATACTTAACAATTGGTAAGGGTCCAATCTAGCAAGACGGGAAATAATATTGGCAAACATTTTGAAGCTGATTACTAAGGAGCAGAACTTAGGTTTGATGAATAAATTCTCTAAAGATGAAATAGAAGATGCCTTAATGAGAATGAAAACTGATAAATCTCTAGGACTGGATGGGTTCCTTTCTTGTTTCTTTAAAAAAATGATGGCAATTGATAGGACATGAGGTAACAAATTTCCTAGAAGGTGTTAGAAACTCAGGTTGTATTCTCAAAGAAAACAAAACCGCTTTCCTAGCCTTGATCCCTAAAAAGGATAAAGTAGAAATTTTTAATGACTTAAGACCAATTTCTCTATGTAATACTTGTTAGTAATAACTGAGAGGGGGGAGGTGAATAAGTGGCCTCAAAATTTATCTTTTAAACTTTAATCCACCGATCAATACACCTCAGATTATTAATTCCCTACAAGATGCATGCCTTGAAATACTTTGAAATAATTAACTGTCTGTAAGTTTACCTTGTCTATCCTTATTCTCCTTGATTATCGATAAGCAGTACACTTATTTACTGATACTCAATAAATATGCAGAGTATACCAATCAATGTAGAAATGCATATGAAAAATGTAAAACAATAAAGTAATAAACCATACACACATGACACATGGATTTTAACGTGGAAACCCTGTTAAGGGAAAAAAACCACTGGGACTGGTACCCCAAATTTTCACTCTTCTAAAGTGAGCCCTGTTAGGAGCCAACCCTGTTAAAGGTTACAAACACACTATTAAGTGCGACCTTGTTAGAGGATTTTTATACATATAGGTTGTCACTTAGTATCTGACATCTATCTTGCTACCATCCTTGAATCAGCCTCCTTCTTAGACTGACAATAGGCTTTAGGAAAATCTTGCTACCATCCTTGAATCAACCTTCTTCTTAGGCTGTCAATAGGCTTTATGCAAATTCAATGCTACTTTCATGAATCAACCTTTTTAGCAATCTATTAGGATATACCTCAATTATAGAAGACAATTAAGTCCTGCTTTGTTAAGAGACTTGATGCTTCAATGGTTAAACTGAAACACTATTACCTGTTTCAAATGCAAATTTGAATTGCATATTTTTAGATCTATTTAAGTACAATACCTCTCTGATCAATGTATCAATTCAATTCCTTTTTCTCCACACTTTTTGCTCTGTGATGTTGTGCTTCACTATTCATTGGTGTCAGCAGAATTATTTAGCTCTTCCTCAGCTTGATTGAT
The DNA here is from genome assembly GCA_018584345.1 of Thuja plicata. Classification (NCBI taxonomy): domain Eukaryota; kingdom Viridiplantae; phylum Streptophyta; class Pinopsida; order Cupressales; family Cupressaceae; genus Thuja; species Thuja plicata. The sequence continues at coordinate 2,448,118 of MU226028.1, forward strand.
CAGGACTATATGAATTTTATCCTTCACCAGTTTCTCTTTAGCATCCTCTTTCTATTCACTCCCCTTTCGTGTATCTGATGGCTTATGGAAATTAATTATGCTTGTCTCTTATATAGACATGATATTCCTTAATTCTTGATTCTTGATTCTTGGCGTGAAAAACAATCCAGCCAATTTGATTTATAGCTTTAAATCCTGATTTATCTCATAGTTATCTTCTTGCCAACTGTATAAATCTTCTTTAAATCAATTACTTAATTGTGGTTGAATAAAACAACTAGTTAAGTCTATCCTTAAGCTTTGCCAGCTAGATATTTTTTCATTTTTTGAACTCTCTGTTCTATCGGTCAATTCTGCAGTTCGTCGTTGGTGACAACTGCCAGTTCCATCGGTGTAACTCCATTTAGCTTTGGTATCTCCATCCATCGGGAAACACTGTCTCCTGTTCGTTGGGCATCCTATGATTCTGCTTCATTGGGCAACACTTTCTTCTGCTTGTCGGGTATCACTGTGACCTTTTTCTCTGTCTTTACCAATGGTGTGCACTCCGTCGGTGTTGTCTGTCACTTAGTAAATACTTGAATTTTATGCATTGCTGAAATCATAATCATTTTTCCATTGATTCTCTTAAGTCTTTGGCATTATGTACATGACCGTATAGATGATATCAAGTTGACATCAATGATAATATAAACCATTAACTGATTTAATGTTTTGCATCATCTTCAACTTAACATTATCAAACATTTAATCAGTCACATGTCATCAATCTCTCCCTTTGGCATTGATGGAAACATACTATATTATCACACTATACTATTTCTAATACAATTGTTGAGATTCATCAAATTACCAAACAGTTTGTTTTGATAACTGATAGAAATGTTTGACCCCCGGTAAGCTCTTTGTTAGCTTAGATTTGATTCTTCCAGCTTTGTGTGTTTCTTCTTTTGATGTGTTGTGTTCTCTTTTTGTGTCAATTTCTCTCTTTTGACTATTCTTCTTCTTTGATGTCTCTATCTTTTGTCAGTAACTCTCCCTTTGTATATGATTTCTTCATACAAATTCTCTCCCTATGGATGTGATCTCTCCCTATTTGGAGTAATCTGATAATGAATAGTTTCTGGTGTTAATATGGAACATTCTCTCCCTTTGACAACAATGCCAAACAAATATTTTACAAATATCTGACATTCATGTCAAACATTTATTTTCTTCTATCCATAATATATTCCTTGAATTTCCCTTATCCATCATCAATACAACAATATGCTCTGGTGCTTGTTTTTGATATATACCTTTCTGTATATAGATGTAGCTTTGAAGTTCATCTTATTCTTGCATCAATCATAAATGATATTCTGATTATATATGGCTAATGCAGCCTTCAGTCCTTTACTGACTGGTAGACATGGGTTTGACCCCTAGTCTCTTTCTCAGGTACTCAAATGTATCCTTGGGCAGTGACTTGGTGAAGATATCAGCTAATTGTTCTTTTGATTGCACATATTCAAGTATCACCTCTTTTTCTTGAACTTGTTCTCTTAAATAATGATACTTGATGGCA
>MU226028.1:2459386-2469561 GCA_018584345.1 Thuja plicata
TAAAACTAATTTCCTTTGGTTATATCTTTTTTATTTAAATCTCTGCTCTTTAATAAAGATATTATATCCCTCACTGTTCAATCCTCTCGCAGCTCCTCATTGTTCATCACCAAGCACTCTTTTCTTGCACAACATAGTATATATCTCACAGAGCCTATTATTATTGTCTCTTACCTTCCATTCTTTGCATAGGTTTGTTTATTGTGTAGTTTTTGGAAGTTTTGAATTCCATTAGACTTTTTCATTGCGCAGCTTCCTCATTGTGGATCTAATGCATCATATGCTAAGGTGTATGCTCCATTATTCACTTGCATCTCCCTTGCAGCTCCTTCTACACAACTTCCTTGCAGCTCCTCTAACCTTTGTAAACCTCACGTAGCTTCTATATTCTCTCTCTCCTTTATATTGTGCATGCATTGCACATTATTACTTTCTATTACATAGCATTGTCTCATCTTTGTCTTTATACCGCGCAGCTGACTTTTCTAAATATAAAGAACATCATAAGCCTCTCTATTTTTTTCTTAGTCCAGCTAAAGCCTGCAATCTCCATTTTATAAGCAGCATTGAATCATTTATATAGGAATTACTTTGCATAATCTACTTTTTCAGCCCTGGCTTACCTATTTTCTTTCCCACTTCTTTCATCCCCCAGTTCCCACACAACAATCCTCTTCTCCTTATTTTATCATAGCCAAGTTGCACATTCCTGCTCTCTCCTCTGTACATTGTTTCCCCTCCTTTTTCTATTTTGTTTAAACATTATATCAGCTCCTCCTCATGAGCACCCGTGGTCACATCCAAGAGCATCGATGACATCCTCGTAAGGGATTTAGAATTCCAGAATAGCTCACAATAAGCTTCGTATGTACAAAAAATTTCACTGGTGAGTTTGTTGGCCACTGTTACATACTGAAGCTTGGTGCTTGAAGAAGAATAATGCAAGAAACTAGAGTCCTATCTATTTATGGTTGACAAAGAGAAACTAATGTATAGTCGTTGCCTCCTGACTGTCTATCTGTTGAAGCAACATTGAAAATGATCTTTCAACTATATAATCGTGTATCTGTAGAGAAATATCATGATTGGAGAAACACATAAGGATTATTATCTGCCAATTATCAAGGACAGATTGATACTAATGCTACAAGAGAGACGGTTGCAGTAGGTAGATATCGGTAGACATCCAAATTCTATTTTTGGTTTGATTTATCATTTTTTTTCCTGCCAAGTGCTCCTCCTTGCAGCTCCTCTTTATCCTTCCTCATAGCTTCTCTTTCTTCTTTGTGCACCTTTTCTCCCTTCTAGCAACAGGTGAGATCTGTTGCACTCCCTTCCTTTCTAGCATAATATTGGTCACTTGCTTTCAGTCAACATGTTTAGCTTTACTTTAGCGCAACACCAGTTTTTTTTTATCTCTGTTATTATTACGCATCAATTATTTGTTCTTTTTTCTTCTATATGCAAGTACCATTTTCCTTCAATCTCTATTTCTTGGTCTAACTTGGAAGCATTTCTCTTTATATTCTCTGAATATTGTGCATTCTATTATTCCATTTCTCTGATATTCTATAGTTTTAATCATTATATATCTTCATATATTCTCTCTAACTCCTTTTTGTAGGCTGCAGCTAGGAATTTAGTTTCCTCTATTAGTGTTTTGTCAAATTTTTTAAATATTATGTGAGATTATAAATGATATCTTTGGTTTATTATTTTATTCCATCTTTGACTCATTTTTATTATTTATATAAATTTGTTCAAATCTTTATTTACATAAAAAAAAAATTTAACATCAACATATTTTTTTCTGCTTATTTTTATTTTAAATCACTTCATTTCTACGTTATTTATATCAAATCTAACCAAATTCAATTGCTATTTTGTTAATTCATTACAATTATAATTTGTTCCTTCATTTAAACTAAAAATTTAAATTTTTTTGATATCATTATTTATCCATTCCAATTGTGATTAACATTAAGTTAAATTTACTTTCCTTGATCTTTATCATCATATATTCATTGTAATTCTCTCCATTTTAGTTAATCTGGTCTTTTTTCTTAATTAATCATGCCATCATTGATATTTGAGTTTAAATTAAATGGTTCTAACAATTTGATATGGAAATATTTCATTTTGATTAGTATTCGTAAGAAAGGAGTTTATGTTCATTAAACAAAGGGGTAATCATTCTTCTTATATATTAAGCTTCTCACTTATTCTCATGTTTAAAATTCAGTTAAACTAAACTTCTTGTAATTCTATTTAATTTTACCTGTTCATTCTCTTCTTTACTCAATTCTAATTTATTTTCATTTACTTTTGTTGGGTATGATAAATCTACTAAAGGTTATAGAGTTTATGATCCTATTTCTAACAAGGTGTATATTGCAAGAGATGTTGTTATTACAGAAAATAAAGTGCATGATTAAGGATGATGAATTTAAAGGGGGTATTATTGAACTCATGGAGGACCAACCTCCTATTCTAAACCCTACTCCTAATGCACCTATTTTGATTCCTACAAGTATTAAAAGAGGATGAAGATAGTAAAAATATATCTACTCCACTTAGTGATAATGTTTGCTCATGATGATGATAATTTTGTTCATGATGATAATGATATATTTACTCCTCATAGTGATTATGAAAATGATGAATTTATTCTTCATTGTGATATTTTCATTACTTCTAAAAGAAATCCTAAATGGTTGAAAGGTTTACTTAATGAAGGTGATGATTATATTACTAGAATGGGTGGACTTAGACCTAGGAGACTTAATTATTACAATTATGCGTTGATGTCTTCTCTTATGCATTCTATAGATCCTCAAACTTTTTCTCAAGCTAAAAATCAAATTGTTCATTATTCTTTTATTTCACTCATAGATCTTTAGTATTTTGTTTATTACGTGAGTCTTTTTTTTCAAATATAAGTTTCTTTCCAAATAAATAATTATGTTTTATCATCTATTTCAAATTAGCTATCATGTTCACCATCAATGGATTCTTCTAACTGATATCCATAACATTAATGTTGCTCTTCATTTATCTCTTCTTTATCTCCAATTTTTTAGGATTATGAGATTATCTTACACTATTGCCTTCATGAGTATTATTACTAATTTTATTGATGAGCTTGAATTTATCTATTTGCACAGAGTTGAATTTTATGCTTTTAGAGAATCTCTTCATGCACATAGCTTCATTTTATGGCTTTATACCATGCGTTTATATTCATTTTGTTCCATTTGTAAGTTGGACTGGGATGCACTTACTTTAGTTGATGTTGATCAACTTGTTCCATTTATAAGTTGCACTAGGTTGCACTTACTTGAGTTGATGTTTATCAAGTTGTTGCATTTGTAAGTTGCACTAGGATGCACTTACTTCAGTTTATGTTGATAAACTTGTTCCATTTGTAAGTTGCACTGGGTTGCACTTACACTAGTACATTTGAGTCATTTTTTTGACGGCTATGTGTTGCAATTCTGACACTACCCTGTCAGGCAAGCGACACAGGCTGGTGTTGCAGTTTTGGTGTTGGAACCACTGACGGTTGTTATGTGTGTTGTTAATATGATAGCAATAACTATCACAATAAGTACTGGCTATGTTGTTTAGCATGTCGTTGTTACACTTTATGACTTGTAATTACGACGGGTGTGCGACGGATATGTTGTACATGCGACATCCAACTGTCATTTTGACATCTGGCCGTTGCATGTATAGCTTCGGTGTCGGTCATTCTCTAGTGTCCATCGTAATTGCAATGGTATTCTATATTATTAAAAACATATATAATGAGCTTCGCTTTGTTTTTCACCAGATGAAAATGTGTCTGTAGATGAAAATGTCCAATATAATGCCTACAATTTTAAATGTTTAATATAATGCCTGGAAATATAGGAATTGTACAGAGGCCTTGGTAGGTGTGGTAGTTGATATTACTAGTATGATTCCTTCAAATTAATTTGTAGTGGTAATAGCCACAATTACCCTTATCTGAATAATCTACCAGAAAGTTGCAAGATAAAGCAAACCTCTTTTAGGGCATTGATGATTTTCATGATAGGAAGCTAATCACTTTGATAAATGGTTATATGCATGCAATTGAACCCTAGTCCTCTAAAAATACTTCTGAGAAATGTTGATGGCCTTTCTGCCATGTAGTCAATATCAACAAATTAGCATCTTTCTTGAATCCATGCTATAAAAATAGTATGCACGTTTTTGAGTTAAAGTTTGGAGAATTAATATTTTAGATATCATAATCATCAATGAAGATGCAAAGTAAGAGAAGACTCAACATAACTATACCATTAAGGTTCAAGTTAACAATTATATTTGCAACTGAACATGAATCTAAATTACCATTCTTCCTATAGTGTTATTTGGATTAGGATTCAAAGTGACTTTTAGAGTTAAGCTCTTGGTCATAAAATCGAGAAGTTTCATATTTTCTATTTTCCAATGAGAAATCCATTTTTGCAAGAATTTAATCCTAGTTACCACAACATTGCGAGTAGTTTAGCCACATATTTTACATAGTCTGCAAGTTCAAATTTTTTATAGATCAATTTCATATACACATTTGACCAATAAAATTTGCTAACATAACTTCAGCTCTTTAGAGGAAACAAAATTTACTAACTGCACAAAGATTTAGAGGAGTGAGTATTAAAGTTGAAGATGGGAAAAATGAATGACAGATCAATCAAATCAGAAAATAAAAAAAGAAAACAATAAGAGGAGAAATAAATTGAAGTCAAGGAAATATGTGTTTGTCCAACCTTCTAACAAATAAAGGGAAGAATTCATGTTTTCATTGAAGTGAAAACCTACCCATGCAATCTAAAAAAGATTAACAATATAAAACTAAAATCATGCAAATTACAATTTTTGTGAAGAAAACTAATTGAAGATGATTTTCATGTCAAAGAAGTGGATGGATTCACATCGACAGAAAGGAAGAGTCACAAAAAACCTAATACAATCCATCTAAAGCAAAGTAATATCCAAACTTAGTAAAAGGGAGTTCTCATAATTTACCTGTACGAACATTTTGTGAGAGTTATAGAGCTAATTGGCCAAACTGCTTAAATAATCACAAATTCATCCACAACAAAAGAGATTGCCTAGTTTTCCAAGAACAAATGGTCATTTACAATCAAGAACTAGCTGTGGTAGTTCCTAGTCTCTAATACCCTACAATGTCACACACCATTTAAAGTAAGCCAGACGATTCCAGGCATTTGAAAAACCAACCAATAACAAAATAATTGAATACAATACTGAATACTAACTCAAAACCTTATAACTGAATACAATAATGAATATTGACTTAAAACCCTACCTTTTGATGCAAATGTATCTCAATACAATATTGAATACAAACTCAAAACCCTACCTTTTGCTGCAAATTTATCTCTGCATACGAAGTATTAAATTTAATGAAATACATGTAGAAGAGTACAAACCAACAACGGTAGAAACAAAAATGAACAATAAACAAATGCAAATTACCAAGATGGAAGACAACGTCTGGAAGAGTATAGACCAAACTAGGTCATATGCAACACAACATTTTGAAAATTGAAATAAAAATATGATAAAATAAACTAACTTGAACATCATAATTATGATTTTTTTTGTTGACAATTTGAGGTGCTTAATGGAGCAAACCAAAGTCTGCCATCTACAAGGAAATATGGAAATCAGCACACAAAATCATGGAAATAATTCCCACATGATGCAACCACTCCGCAAAACAAGCATAGTCACCTACCAGAAAATGTAAAAGGGAAAACAAAAATACAATCAATATTATATCAAAGGCAAATGAAAGGTCTAAATTTTTCCAATAATCTTGCCACCATATTGAACATTTGAAACCGTTGATGTTAAAGTGAAAATTTTTTCTTAAGAGAAGGAACGCCTTCGGCATAATAAAACTAGTTTTGTAAAGAGATGCAAACTATGTAAAATATTGGTAAGGGGTGGCAAGATCAAGGAAGAACTCAAAATTACAAGACCTAAGGTCCAGACCTAATGCCTTGGGGGCTCATCAAGATGGCCTTGACTACGTAACTCACAGAGCCATCGTAGTTCAGGTTTAACTTTAAAACCAGTCTTTTAAAGGATGGTAGAATTGGTTACGCAACCCCTTTCTAGAGTAGAGTCCCCAGACATTGTCTCTATTGGTTTCCACCCAATTAGGTGAAAAAGGATGAGATCCTAATTAGATTTTACCAACAAATAAGTTATACGTAGACCTCCTCAAAAGGTTACCTACCCAACGATTCATAACTACGATGGAGAACCGAGTCTTGTAAGATATTAAGGTAATATCCATGATCCCAAACATACAAGATTCATAATTGTATGAGAGGAGATACATATTACCTAATTCTATGACCACTTATCTTAAAATCTAACATATTAGTATACCGTGTACATAATTTAATCATATCATGCATTCCTTTAAAAATATACCAAAATATACCTTTAAAAATAAGAGTAACTATAATACTTTTATTATTACAACATCAAGACATAAACATCAGTCATTATCAAATAATTTGCATATTAAATGAGAATAATTTCTTTTTTGAATTTTTCTTTTTTCTGATTCTCTAAAATCTTGCAGTGGCATATCCATCTCGACATCGCCATTTCTTTTTGCCCGTGGATGAGATCTCATTGTCCTTTGTAAAGGCGGGCCCTCTGCAATAACAAATAAAAGGGTTAAATTAAAAACATATTATCATAATTGGGGTTAATTTAATAACACATTATCATAAAATTGTTATAAGCATTTCAGTACTTTAGAAAACATAAACGTGATTCTCTTTACCTTGTGCAACCACATCTTCTTTCTCGGCGGCTTGAACCTCAACACATTTATCGGGAACCTCTACATTCTCTGCATCTGCAATTATAATTAAATTTTTATTACTATGCCAAATTCAATTTAAAATGTTTACTTGTATTAATAAATCAATAATCAAAATTCAAATAGCAAATGTATACCTTGATTTCTACAATGCACATTTGAATCAATGCCTCTGTCATTCTCGGATGGTGTTTTAGGATCGGCAGAATGCATTCCAATGTAAATAATTAGTGCATTTATCAATAATATAAACATATAAATACAATAAAAATACTGAGAAATGTTAATCATTCAATTTAATACATATAAATATAATCAATTTAAAGTTTTAAACAAATATACAATCATTGTTTCCTTACTTAAAACAAATATATTCACTTTATGTTGGAACTTAACATCAAATACTGTAATTGGTAAAGTATTCAAGTTGAAATAAAAATCAATTGGCTTATCTACCTATTCGACGAATCCACCAGAAGAACATTGTGCACTCTTTGATCGGAATCGTTTAGCCACGACTGTATAGCCTTATTTGTAGCCTACTTTCTTGTCCTCTTCTGAAATCTTTTGTTTGAACTCCAAGGCCTACTTTTTTATTATACGTAGTGAATTTCATCAAAAGTAAATTGATTATAATTTATAAATATTTGCATACGATTTCTCATTTACTATTACTTACTATTCATGCAGCAAGTTTTGAATATCCACCTGAGCCAAGCTTGTGTTGCCTGTGCTTTTGTTTTCTTGCTTCTGTTGCCTTTGATGTGTCAGGAAACCTATGTGATGTTTGAAATATGTTAGATCACATAAGTACAAAGAGTAAATAGTACATAATTTCCTTATTAAGATTATCACGTACCTTCTTTCCTCGAGTGATACTATTTGTCCATCATGTCTTGAGTGTCTCTCAAGTGCATCCTTTTTAAGATTCTCCCACTCATTAATAGGAACATAGGGGGCCGCTCGTAATAAGGGTTGCATTCTATTTGGGTCCTTTAGTTTTCCCTAATATATTTCAAAGTTTGCCCTACTTTCTCAAGGAGCCTAAGTCTTTGAAATAACCCAAAATCACTCTTCTTTGATATGACATTACTTATATTCGCAGCAAATCCTGTAGGAAATTGAATTTTGCGTATGACTTCTTTTATTACATTACTTTGTTTCTCTGTTAATAACCAAGGAAGAGCACTTACATTAATCTGGTCTCCATTGCTATTTTATTCAATGATATTTTTCATTGCATGATTAGAATCATGAATATCACTACAAATTTTGCCAAGTTTTTCTTTGTCACACCTTCCATCCAATATTTTCCACAGTGTCTCTGTTACATTCTTTCCAATATGCATAGTATCAAAAAAATGCACAATTTGTAGTTGTTCATAGTATGGCATCCTACTAAATTGTCTGGGATAACATTTTAGTCCCTTTGGAAGCTGGTTAGTGATGCCTTCATGACCTTCAAGATCATCAACTACATAATTAGCCAACAAAACACAATCAAAATATATAATTTTCAAACATCAACCATTAGGTGGAATGATATTACCTCCAATTCTATTATATTCCAACTGCAATAGGTGAGGTGTCATTCTTTGGGGCTTTGATGTAGTCTCTTCTTTCCCATTGAAAAGATGTTTTTCCGCACTTCGATACTTATGATTTCTGGAGAGGAAGTGCCTATACTAATCAAACACCTGCTTTCTTAAACTTTTGGAATGACAAGATTTTATCTTTGGACCACACAATGGACATGAAAATTTTCCCTTTATTTGAAGACCTACAAGATAATGATACAATTGGATTAAATATGTTAATTTTTAGAATTAGAATTATCGCGTACAACTAGAATTCACCATAACATACCATAGAAATGTGCCAACCCTGGAGCATCATGAATTGTCCACAAAAGCATGGCATGGAATTGAAATTGCCTTTGTACAATTGGTCTAGAGATGTCATACATAGTGAAACCATTCCATAACACCAAAAACTCATCGATAAGAGGAGCAATATATACATTCATATCTTTCACTTGGTACTTACCTAGTTGAATTAACAACAACATCATATAATTATTATGGCCATTTCACTCCAATACTTATAATTACATGTACATAACTATAAAATAATAAAATACCTAGAACAATAATTGCCAACATAATGTGCTCCCTCTTTATTGACATCCATGGTGGAAGGTTATTGTTGATAACAAAAATAGATCACACTGAGTAAACAGATCTCATCTCTCCATACGGATTGACACCATCTACTGTCAGAGAAAGCCTAATATTTTGAGGTTCTTCTTTAAAGTGTGGCCACTTTTCCTCTATGTCCATAAATGATGAACCATCTATAGGCATTCAAATAATGTCATCTTGACTCATGCCGCATGCATGGTAATCCATAAATTGTGCCAAGCTATTGCACCTGAATAATCATTTCAGATGTGGAATAATGGGGGTGTAAAGAAGAACCTTGCGAGGCACCTTTTTTTTCATTTGATCATCTCGGTATTTACTCTTATGGCTTTTAGGTCATTCTGTTGCATTTTTGTGTTCTTTATGATAAATAATATGATTTCTGGGAGAAGCATCTATTGCTTGATACTCCATTCCAATATGTTTCATAGTGGCACATAATTCTCGGTACGAGCGAGGGAGAACATTTGATGGTGGTAACAGAAACTCACCTATAAATCTACAACAAAAAATATAATTCATTACTATAAACAATCTTAATGGTACATGTTTCACCTTTTATAGACTATAATGATGTATACGACAAACCTTAGCATACTTGATATTGCTATGTTGGATAAAACATTCATAACCTTCAAATTCACCAACAAAAATAAAGCAGAGAGAAGAGTAGATTGGGAGCCTTCGTAAAGGGTCATGCGTACCTTCTCAAGTAGAGGTATATCATCGACGATGTCAATGTCATCATCATCATCATCAATAGCACTAGTAGCACCAGTACCAAACGTGTCAATGATCAATGCATTCATACCATCATTTTCAAATGTGTTTTCTGGCGCATGATTGTCATCTTCCATGGGATCATAATCTTCAGCTTCAATACTCACACCTCCATGTTCCTCTATATTCACACCCCTATGTTCCTTTGATATGTGGTGGTCCATATTACGTACTACACTGGGGAGATCAACCTATATAAAAAATGATGATAATCAAACCCCCCTTCAATGTGATAATCAAACCTCCTTCCATGGTTCATATGTATATTAATTGTGAAAACAATATAACAAACAACA
>MU226028.1:2483564-2507841 GCA_018584345.1 Thuja plicata
AAAAGGTGAACAAACCCTAAAACCTAAAAGCTAGGATGCGCAATATAATTAATATAAAGTATTAATTATATGCACTTAAGTGAAAGCATAAGCCGAAAAAGAGTAAACTGATTACTCTAACACTTTTAACTTATGTGCATAAAGTTGTGATTGAATTAGATCAAAACTTCAGTGTAATTTCTCAATTTTATATTTTGCTTCTGTTAATTCAGATTCAATCTTTTTCTTGATGTTTTCCAACTCCAAGATCTTCATATTTGCTTGCATAAGTTCTTCATCTAATTGTTTACTTTATTTGGTCTTTTATTCAATAGCTATTAGGCTATCTATAAGATGTTCATTCAGATCTTCAATCTTGTCCTTTAAAAACATGTTCTCTTCATTCAGCTTTTTGACCATTTTTTCCCAAATCATTTGTAGAGAAGTCTTTCAGATCTTTTCTTAGTTTCTTTATAAGCATTTGTGAGCCATCAACTTTTTTGTTTAAGTTCTTCATTTTATTTTTCAGATCTATCAAGATCATCAAGGGCTGCTTCAAGATTCTTTTTTAGATGTTTCTCTACTACTGAATCCATGATCTCCTCAAGTGGTTAAACTTTCTTTCAGAGGACCAGAGCTCTGATACCAATTGTTAGAAACACTGAGAGGGGGGGGGGTGAATCAGTGTTTGTCTATTAATCTTTAATTCAAAAATTTGAAACTTAAATCAAATAGATAACAATTGAAGCATAACACAATAACACATAACACAAGATATGATTACGAGGAAACCTTAATCAGAGGAAAACCCCGGTGGGAATTAGTACCCACAAATGATTGTACTAGTATGAACTTGTTAGAGTTCCTTTGCCCTGTTAGGAGTAGTCTTTACAATGCAAGTACAATGACCCTGTTAGGAGTCTTTACAAAACCCTACTAGAGGTGGTTGGCTCACTACCAAAGCTCACTTCTTAATAGGATGAAGGCTACAACCTTCAGATAATAGATATACACTATATCAAAAGGATGAACTGCTATTTTGACATTGTTGTCTGATCAGTTCCGTTTATGCTCTGATGCTTTAATCTCTTGAATAATTCTACTTCATACTGATTTTATTATATTTCTCTTATGAATATCTTCTCTTCTTGTTTTCCATTCACACACCTAATACAAAAGTGCATGTATATAATAGATGCGACCAAAAATAAGACCTTAGTCTGCCCAAAAACAACATACACAACACTTCCAAAAAAATTGGCTTAAGTGTGTTTACATGAGTGTTAAAGACATATTTACAAACATATTATAATAGGTGCATGTCCATTAAAAAATAAAATATTATGCGCTAATCCAAAATCTGAGGTCGGCCTCATGCTTTGTATTTTGAACTGCTAGTGGCACTTTAACCTGCTGTAACTTCTCCGTACTGACATACCGTACCATGCGTGTATAGTCTAATCTTAATAACATATCAGAAAGCTTAAATATAAAGGCTCATAGTCTAACTCGATCGTACGCATGTGCGTTGGTGCTATGATCAACTGCATATCTTTGTACTGCTCTATTTTCTATACTTAGCCAATTTTGATCTTCAAAGTTTACTGTCAAAACTTCATATATGACTTTGTTGCCATAATGAAAACTTAAAATAATTCATATACACCTTGAGTGTCAAATTTCCAACAATATTTTTTCCTCTAGTGGGAGGACAACTCTTTTTATGTAATTCCTTTAATAAGGAAATGCGATATTCCCCCTTAAGAGAATTCCTACACATGGCACACACATAATGTGAATATGGAACTCATTGGACATAGGAGTTACATGAAAACTCCTTCACTCATCTCTACTTAAGAGATGCTTCTCACACACTTCTCAATGTTGATTCTCACAAGTTGGTTCTCATGGGATTTATTCTCTCTTCTTCTCTCATTCTCATTCTTGCTCTCATAATGTTGTACTGAGCTTCTTGCTCAAGATATCTCTCTTTCATGGCTTATTGCCTCATTCATATTATTCACAAGGGGTTTTTTCTTGTTTTCCCCCTTTCAGAATTCGTGTGTACTTGTCTTGGTCTTGGAGCATTTTGGGTGTTCTTGAAGGAAAATCTCTCTCTCTCTCTCTCTCCCTCTCTCTCTCTCTCTGGTATATCTCTTCCTTATGCACATTCTCTTGGACTATGGTATGGTCATATTCCTACAGTGAAATGCTTTAGAATTTTTAGAAGTAAATTCTACATTAAGAGAGATGGGGATATTGGAGAGTTTGATCCTGGAAGTGATGAAGGTATACTTCTTGGGTATTCTATAAAAAGAAAAGCATATAAATACATTATAATCAAAGACTGGAAAAGATTGTTGAAACTGCAAATTTCAGAGTTGATGAAGATGTACAAAGATCAAAAAGAACTTGTTGGTATGATATAGCTGAAGAAAACAATTAGATTAAGGAAGTGCAAAACTAGAGTCAGGATGGACCAGAAGAGAAGAGAGAACCTATGGAAAATGAAATGGATATTGACATCGAAGGGTCTTCTACATGACCTTGACCGAAACCTTCATGGTATGTAAGGATTAATCATTCTGAAGATGAGATTATTGGTGATAAGAATAGAGGTGTTCAAACTAGAGGAAGAATTGCTAGGGATGAGACATGTTTGCTATCTAAATTAGATCCTAAAGATATAAAAGAAGCATGAAATGATGAGAGTTGGATGAAATAAATGATATAATAACTTGATCATATTGAGAAGAAAAAAACTTGGCTTCTTGTTCCTAGACCTAGTGACAAAAATGATCGATACTAAGTGGGTATTCATAAACAAGCTGAATGAAGATGGTAAAGTGGTTCAGAACAAAGCAAGACTACTATGCAAAGGATATTCACAAATGGAAGGTATTGACTTTATAGAGATTTTTTCTCCTGTAGCTAGACTTGAAATTGTTATATTATTTCTTGCATATGGAACTTACATAAAATTTAAAGTCTATCATATGGATGTTCAGTCTATATTCTTAAACGGTGAACTAGAGAACGATGTTTTTATTGAGAAACCTTATGGTTTTACACTAACCGAGGAAGGACACATGGTTTTTAAATTGCAGAAAACTTGGTATGGACTAAAGAAACCTCTTAGAGCTTGGTATGCCAGATTGGACAGGAACTTGATAAAAATTGGTTTCAGCAAGGGTACTATAGATAGTAACTTATATTTCAGAATAATTGATTATAATATCTTGATTGCTGAAGTTTATGTTGATGATATTATATTATGTGGAAATGATGAGTTAAGTAGAGGTTTTTCTAATGAAATGAAAATACCATTTGAGATGTCTATGTTAGGTGAGATGAAATTATTTCTTGGATTGCAAATTATACAGGTGGATAGAAGAATTTTTATCACATAGTCCAATTATTTTAAAGAATTACTGAAAATTTTTGGTATGGAAGATTTAAAGCTAGTAGGAAATCCTATGGTTACTGGTTTCAATTTAACTAAAGATGATGATTCCCCTTGTGATAATCAGACACTATACAGATATATTCTTGGAGGACTACAATATCTAACTCATTATAGACCAGACATGTCAAATGTTGTTGGAATTGCTACACAATTTCAAGTTGAACTGAAGGAATCACACATAGTTTTTGTCAAAATAATTTTTAGATACTAGAAGGGTACAATTGACTATGGGGTATGGTATGACAAAGATGATGATTTTACTCTATGTGCATACACTGATGTTGATTGGGCAGGAAATGTTGATGACAAGAAGAGTACTAGTGGAGGTGCATTATTTTTGGGTAATAGACTAGTTTCTTGGACTAGTAAGAAGCAAGATTGTATATCTCAATCTATTGCTGAAGTTGGGTATGTTTTTTCTACAACAAATTGTAATAAAGCTATTTGGATGAAGAAAATGCTAAAGGATGTAAGGATAAATATTGATGAACCTATCATTATCTACTATGATAAATTTAAAGTGTTATAAATATCTCAAAGAATCATGTGTTAGATTAAAGGAAATAACTTATTTCTTTTAAGTTTCATGTCTTGAGGGATAAAGTAAGTGAAAAGGAAGTGAAATTGGAATTTATGTCTACTAAGGAACAAATTGCTGACATATTTAAAAAGCCTTTATCGAAGGATACATTTGTGTATCTCAGGGAAAAGCATGGAGTGATATCCCCTCCTGATCAGAGCTAATGATGTTGAGGATTACATTAGTCTAGTAAGCCTATGAGAATATCATTCACTGGATTGATCAAATTTGGATACTACTCCTTAGGGGGACCAGTCTTTTGCTTATTTTGGTTTGGTACCGATATTTTCATATTTTTCCTTTTTGAGGCAAGTTTAGTTCTTTTTTGATGTATTTGGTCCTTTTCCATTAATGTCAAAGGGGGAGAGATTGTATGAGAAAAATAGAAGTTATTATGCTCGGGAGAGACTATTTTGAAGCTAGATATTTAGAATGATAAGGTGAATATATTAATGACTTTGTGCATTGATCAGTTTTTCAGTTTGCATGTTGCCATCAATGCCAAAGGGGGAGATTGTTGGATGATTTTTCAGCATGTCAAATTTTGGTTTTTGGGTGTGCTGACATTAATGTTTTGTCATTGATGTCAACATACTGGTTATTATTTTAGACAGTGTGTCTAGTGTGTTCAGTGAAGAAACTTTATGTTGTTCAAGTGTTGTATTGAAGATCATGTGTTGCGATCATAATGTATTTTTCCATGGTGTCTGTAGTTGGTTTATAGAGGTTCGCTAGTGTTGGGATGACAGTTTGAGTGAGGTTTGACCATGTTGTTGATTTCTACTATTGTAGTGTTCCTATGTACAGAGGTTGAGTATTTGGATCGGTACATCTTTGATTTCATGTTTTAGAGGTTGCAAAAATGGTGGTTACATGGTGCCTTATCATCGCATTCATAACTCATGTTGTTCATGATTCAGAGTATGACAAGCTATCTTTTGTTATGACAAAATTCGGTATTTGATGTTCCTATTGACCATAGATGGAGATGAGATGATGTGAGTATTTTGAATGTTAGTCATTCTTCTTGTCGGTGTTCTTGGATCGTGTAATGATTATTCTACTGGAAAACATCATTGAATGTGACTGGGTTTTCTATTTTGGATAGTGTGTTGGTGTTTCTTCATTTAGGTCTTAGCCGACTTGATGGAGTAACATGTTGAGATTATTGATGTTGTTTTGGTGATACACTATTGTATTCATGGTTGAAGATTTGGGTCTTGTCTAATTCTTAAATGAATTGATTTGGATCTCTTTGGAGATTGAGCTTATTATTTACATCTTATATTGTAATCGGTCTAGCCAACCTAGTGGTTGATTATTCTTTATAATTGGTATAAATAAGAGATCATTTTGTAATAGTGAGAGAGAGAGAGAGAGAGAGAGAGAGAGAGATGTGGTAGTATGAGATTATAAGAAGAATGGATGTTGCATCTTAGATAGATTTTATACTTAATTGGAAATGTATTGGGATTAGAGATGATATTTGTCAGTTCAGCTGTAATGAACTGTATGTCTACCCTATTATAATTGAAGATATATTGGTGAACCCGACTGAGGGCCATATCTGATATTGTATTGTGAGAAGTGAGCTATGAGAAGTGTGCATGTTGATTAGGTTGTAAACTTGTGGTTGCTTGTACATCCTTTGTTCTCTATTTTTCTCTTAACTGAGCAATGCTTTAACAAAGTACACTCATCTTGTGGGTTTGATTCCCACCAGGGTTTTCCCTTAATTGGGTTTCCTTGAGAACAAATCTTGGTGTTATGTGGTATGTGTTATGTTTTGTGGATCTTGCATTTACTATTTATCTTTCAGATCTAGTAGGATAAAGTGGAATTAAAGTTATATGGTATATACAATTGATTCACCCCCTCCCCGTCTCAGTTGTGCTTGCCTCATTTGGGCCTAACAAAATCCACATCTAAAATGGGAAAAAATATTATACCATAAATACCTAATCAATAGGGATCCATAAAGCATCTTTAAAGAGAAATATTCTCCTAGCGGATCATGTATATAGAAATTTATGTTAGAATGCAGGAGCACCATCATGGAAAAACTTACATGGAATCTTGGAAAGCAAGAGTTGTTAGGAATAAGGTGTCTCAACCTTGGATAATTCCTATTCTTATTGTTTGTTTTGTAAAATGTATCTCTTGCAAATAATGTAATTAAGTGTGAGTGTACATGTCTAGTTGGCATGTTGATGTGTCACTCCACTTGATGTGTCACTCCACTTGATGTGTCGGCATCTTGAATTGTGTGTAAGGAGATCATGGTTGAAACGGTTATGACAGATTCCTATGACACGTAAGAGCCATTTCTAGAAGATTCAATGAAGGGTGAAGACATGAAAGACATGTGGCAACTGATAAAGTTGAGCACTGTACACTCTTCTTCAATCGTGGGGTTCAGGGCATCGGCCCGAAAAAAAATTTTGAGTTCCTATTTTCTCGGAGAATGGTAAAACCCTAATATGGCTATCTTTGGAAGTTGCCCTAAAAAGGAAAGCGCATTATATAAGCATTTTTTAGGGTTGCAGACTGGGATAGGAAAGGAGTGTATTGTTGGTATGATCTCGTGCTACTGGATTTGTCTTTGAGTGTCGATTGTCTCCTGAAAGAACTTGCATTGCAAGTGTGTTGTAACCATTGTGTTAAAGATAATACATTGTGCAGGTTTTGGAGTGCTGGGGTTTTTTACCAAAAGTTTTTCCTTAGGGTAAATCATTGTGTCATTCTCTATTTTTTGTATGCATGGTATATGGCTACAATATCATTGTTAAAGTAGTTAATGAATCTGAAATTGTAAGGATTTAAAAGAATTTGTACAATACTTTCCTTTAGAGATTAGTGTAGGAAGCTATTTCCGCACCTGATTTTCCTTACAAGAGTAGGCCTTGTTCTAGTTAGACTCTTGGGGTGGCTACACAACTATTGAGAAGATATCTAACTTTAGCATCTCCAAAACCCTTATGGAATCTAGTTGGGGTAGATATGTAAAAGATTATATAGAACTAGTGGATGGAGACATAACTAAAGGATGGAAATGGAAATTGTTGGATGATTTTAACATTCCTATCAAAGAAAAGGAGGAACTAGAAAAAATCTTGAGAATTAGAATTATAAATTTCCACCTAGGGATGGAAAAACTGGTATGTGATGGATCAAAATCAGTAGAATACACTACTAAGGAAGGATATGATTACCTTGTTAGAAAAAAAAATAGACCCAAGACAAATATTCCTTTGGACTTATGTTAGGATAAGTATTGCCTCCCAAAGGTCAGAATGTTGTCATGGCTGGCCCTACGGGGAAACATTTTGACAATAAATAGGTTTAGAAAAATGGGATATAAGGACCCTAGTAGATGCCCGTTGTACGAAGAAGAAGAAGAGGATCTATAGATCATATACTACTACACTACAAGTTATCAAATCAATGTTGCATTTGGTTGTGTAAAAAACTAGGATGGAGCTCTGTCCTTCTACAAACCATATTAGGCATGTTTCAATCTTGGTTGATCATTATAAAATCTTACTTATATGGAGGACTGTGGAAAGTTCCCCCCTCTATTGTCATATGGAAATTATGGAAAGAAAGCAATAAACGTGTTTTCTAGGAAAAGAAGATGGACTAGAAGCAACTAGATAACAAAATTAAACCAACCATTATTGAGACCTTAAACAACAAAATTATGAATCAACATAAAAAGGAGTCTGCGATAACTTATTGGGATGAGAAAATGAGGGGCAGATGGATTGGACTAAAGATTCCTTCGCATGTGGGACAAGGATTAAGGGAAAGTGAACTAAAGAGAGAAGAGTGTGTGTGGAAGCCCGCTAAGGAGGGCTGGTATAAATTGAATTTTGATGGAGCTTCAAGGGGTAATCCAGGGAAAGATAGAATTGGATGTTGTCTGCATAATGTTGATGGGGTAATGATTGCTAAGCTAGCAAAACTGGTAGGAATAGAAACAAATAGCAAGATAGAGTTGATGACCCTTATGGAAGGACTATAGATATTTAAAGATAAGAGGATTGAGAAATTAGCAGTGGAAGGGGAGTCAGTTTTTATAATCAATGCAATAAGAAGGGGCCCCATGCCGAATAGGAAACTAAATGCTATTCTATCTAGAACTTTACACTTAGCTAAATCTTTTAGGAAAAAAAACCTTCAAACACATATATAAAGAAGGAAACGTTCATGCTGATGAACTAGCCAATAAAGGGGCACATGGAGACACTATCAGTTGAAGACAAAGAATGATCTAGTTCACTACAATAAGGTGTATAGAGTTGCAAGGATGTTTGGCACATTGAGAAATTGTGTCTCTACACTTTTAGATGGATTGCCGCACACAAACGTTAGCAAACATCAACCTAAAGCTATCAACCGTTATACATCAAGAAAAGGTCTTAAATAATATGTAGATCAAACGTATTGGACAATGTTATATATATATATATATATATATATATTGAAAAGGTGGCAAAGCTGCTTGATATATTAATATAATAATAATAAACTGGTTCAAAGAGCTCCCAGAGAAAAGAACCAGAAAGAAAAACTTGGATCATTGCTCACATACAAAGGAGAAAGTTAAGAGTATATCAACCTCTGCTAGCCATAGCTAGTTACAACCAAAACTATGATAAACCCACTACGAGGACCTAAACCTAACCTATTACAAGAGCCCATAGGCAGAACATAAACTTTCAGGCAAAAGTATCCGCATCGGTTACATTGGCCCATAGGCAAACAAAGAACCCTGAGACATATTACAATATATACCAGTAGAAGGAGAAAGTCCACAGAAAAACAACAACATCATAGCCTGTCGGTAGGTCGAACCCGCAACCAGAAGAAAATATACACTATGGAAGCCTTTACATGATGCAAATTTAAACATTTGCATGGAGCGTTGAAACCAGAGGAACCCACACGGAAGTGTACCAACGAAACAGAGCAAAAAATATTCCTGCAAAAACCATTAATCTTTCAGAAAGAACATTGTAGTATCCCCACCAGCAGCAAAAGGAGGATCACCACCCAAACCGAGATTCAAATTAAGGTCTGGAATGGGATGATCAGCCGACTCACGAATATGTGGCGGAGTAGAATTGGGTTTACCGGAAATAGAATAATTCTTAACAAAGGCAGATGGGTCAAGCTCAAGGAGGTCGAGGATGACAAACACAACTTGATGCACACCAGTTACACATTCTTTAGTGAGAGAGCCATTAAACTGCCGAAGGGTCGTTTTAACTAGTCGGAAGGACTGTTGCTCGAGACCCTTTTTGATGCTTTCAAGAACTGTATACACACCATGGTGATTAAGGTCCAAATGATGGTGGAAAAGATCACCAATAAGACCAGCACCACCCAACAAATCATATTTCTGCAGAGCCCTAGCAAGTTTATTCACCCCAAGAAATTCCGGTATCACATACCGTGAAGCAATTAGACCCAGATGGAAAGGAGATTGTAACAAATCACAAACATTTGACAGAAATACCGACAGAATTTGAGATGGGTAAATGATACGTTTACCAACCGGGAAAAGGATGTCATTGCCAATGATCCTCTTAATACCCCGACGAATGTGGGGATGATCACAGACGAAAAGAGTTGCCAGCATATCATCTTTGACACACCCCACAAAAGGTTGTTCCCAATCTTGCACCTCAAAGAAAATCCTGTAATTACGGGGGATTATATATTTTATAATATTTCATAAATTAACTATAGATGTAATACTGTATTATAAAACTTTATCTAAACTAATAAAAAAACCTAAAAAATAAAACTATTTTAAATGATAAAATAAATTAATTAGAAAACTTAAAATAAAATTTTAAATTTAACACATTAAATTTACAACCATATACTTCATATTGTTAAAAAAAAAAAAAGTAAGATGTGAGTGTGGTACCTATGTGCTCATAAGTAAAAAGTTGCAAGTGGAACTCAAGCATATAAAAGTGGGAGGAATAGGTGAAGTAGTTAGTTAGTGGGCACCCACTTCAAGAGAGAGGAGTTCATCTTCTTGTTCAACTCTACCTAATTGCCTTACCCACCATTTCCCTTGCGTCCACCTATTTACTGCTTTACCCTCAAATTAATACGACCAAAGAAAATATTAACATTATTCTGTAATTTGCGTCTCGATCAAAAGAATGTCTTTTGGGTATGGCGAAATATGAAAAATCTTGGAAGAGTGCAAAGGATTGACACGTCCAAGGTAAGAAATCGAGAGCTCTTCCTATTGTACGATTTCTTTCAATAAATAAATAAAAATAAAAATAATCGGGAGGATTCTTTTTTATCTTACTTTGCGTGTGATATGGAAAGGGGACCGCACAACTTAAATAGTCAATCCGTGACGCGGATAAGATAAGCGCCTTCACCGACAAATCCGGTGGACAAGACAAACCGTCAGATACATAGATCGGACGGCTGAAGATTAAAGTACAAAAAGCCATATAAGCTTGAAAAGTAAACCAGAAATTTCATCTATGGCGATCGGCGAATTCCCGGCAGACATGAATTTATAGCGTCTATTAATGGCGGAAAATCCACCCCAAAAAATACATACTCAAAGTGTTGTGGTCAGTTTCGAAATGTGAAGAAGACGGCACTTGAAAAAATAAGTCCCGGATTCCACCGCAAGCTTCTTTGTTAGTCATACTGCCTTTCTTTCTATTATATGTATGGGAAACTTTATGCGTTTCTATTTTTCCTGCTTCTTATGTTTCTTTAATGCAGTTTTTCTGCTGCTGTTGATTGTTATTCCAGAGCATTAGTGCAAACAAAATGGCCGAAAACGGGGATCGAGGAGGTCGCGGGTTCAAATCCCGCTTGAGCCGCGCCGAGGTGCTTCTGGGCTCAACTAAAAGTGCGGGTGAACAAACAGAGGAGACATTGAAGGAACTCCACGAACAAGAGATCCTCTGGGGGGACAAAGATGCTCAAGAAAATGGCTTCGAATCCGATTTGTCTGGCATTGTACAGTCCAGAAGTAAGAATTATAAGGAAAAATCTGGTTGCAGTAATATATTTCCACACGGAGGAAAGAGAATGGGTGAGTCAGCGCCTGTGAATGTTCCGAATTGGCCACGGAACAAAATCTCTGAGTCTTTCAGAGACGAGGAAGATGAAATGGTCGTGAGGCCTCCTCACGAACTCGTTGCTCATTATAATAATAATAATAATAAAAGTTTTTCTGTGGTTGAAGGACACGGTCGGACTCTGAAAGGGAGAGATCTGAGAAAGGTACGCGACGCTGTTTTTCGGCAGACTGGGTTTGTAGACTAAGTTAATAAAAAACAGGCAATGTTTTACCGAACGTGCAAGTTTTTGTTTTCTTCTTGCGAGTTGTTTGAAACGGCAAGTTTGTTAGGCAAATTCCGTGTTGTATTTTGCACTGTGATTCGCTTCAGAATTATTATAATACTAAATTAAATTCATGTGAATTGGAACACCCAGTAGCACCAGTAACTTATATTTTCTGTTCAAAATTATTTTTATGTTTCAAATTTGTGATCACATTTAGTAATTTATTATGAACTGATATCACATTTTTGTTTCTAAATTTGATTACGTGCGATTTTCCATTGTCAGTATAATAGAAAGCCAAAGTAGACCAAATAAATTTATAAATATTTAATTTTAAATTAAAGCCATCTTATGCGAAATGCGTAGCAATGTGCTGTATATTTTTTAATGTCAACATTCAGTTAACTGTAAATATAAGTTCCCTGTGTCATGGAGAGGGGTGAGACGTGTTTCACATCAGAATTCAATTCTTATGTGCTAAAATTAGTGAGATGAAGAAAGAGGGCTCGCGGTTCTGAACAGTCGTCATTTAAGTGGTAATAATCCAAATTCCATGATTTTCTTGCGACGGGTTTGGAAGTAACTTCCAGGGTGGGTACGTCAGTTATTTGGGCTTTCATTCCTATTTTCACCGCATATATTGGTTTACGTGCAATGAAAGAGAGGAAATATCCAATGGCTGTATTGATTGTTTTTAATACTGCTACTGATTCGCAAGTCTCTTTATGATTGGATGAGAGACACGCTACAAGATAAAAAGATCTAAGAAAACAAGTTCCTCGTGAAGAAGTCGACTTCTGTATTTAAATTTAAAGTATGATAGAATGAATGTATCATCTACCTTTTTAATAATTAGTGCATAGGAGTTTTCTTCTTTCTAAATTTTATTTTCTCTTTCAAAATTTATCTATTCTTTTAAGTGGCCATCATCAAACATTTACTTTTAATCTATACATTTTACAATTAAGTAGAAATACAAATTAAATAATCTATCGAAAAAAAGCTAATCAAAATGAAAAATAGAAACTCTAGATACCAAGGATCAGAACAATAAAGATGATTGAAAGTTAGAGATTACAAAGATTGATACATGAATTGAAACACTCTATAACATCATCCAAAATTATTCTTGTCTTTAAATTATTTAACTGGACATTTAATTTACTAAATCTAATCCATGGAATTTATATTTTCCTTGGATAATCCCTAAAGCTATAAAAACAAGAAAGCAACATAAATAAATATTTCAAAGAAAAACCTTAGGGTATGATTTTCTTTACAATACTTCTAATGTTAAGAAAAAACATTTTACTCATTAATCATGATCATAATCTAAAATATCATTACTTAGCATGATGTGTTTTAACTTAACGGTAATGTATTTGCAAAAAGAAAAGTTTTTAACTTGTTCTCTTCAATAAGAATCTTTCTTATATTGAGTTAAATGACATAAAAACAAACTCATATTGATTGAAATTAACATGCATGAAAATATTACTCAAGAAAATATCTAACATACCACACAATTTAGATCTTGATTGCTGGTAAGTTGATATCCATCAAGTAGGTAAAACAATGTGTCTTGGAAGGTGTGGTTTTACTTATTTATTTTTTTATTTTTTTAATATTAATTATTAGACTTAATAAAGTGTGTTGTGATAATCAATTATTTCTTTATCTTATAATACAAAAAACTAACTATAAAAAAATATTAAGGTGGGTGCGTTAACGCAAGAGAATGCCTCACCTTTTCCTATAGGGTATCACTCCTCCTAGACTACATAGTTATAGTAAAGTCTCTTAAGAGACTACTAGCAAAAATAATATCCAACTTTGAGTAGTCTTCAAAATAAATCTGTGTCCTAGTTTGAATATTTTTTCTAGACCTATAACCAGATGTATGGTGCAACCATGATAACTTCGTCATTATTATCAACTCAAAATCATTTAATCGTTTCAACAATAATTTCACTATTTTAAATGCCTCAATTGTATTTAGCATAATGATGCTAAGAACCACATTTTGTGTTCTTTACCTCATGATACTAGACAAACTACACCAACACAACATGGTGGGTGGTTAAATGCTAGAAGAGGCCCCATTTATCTACATATATGTTGTTAGATACAAAACTACTGAGGGGGCTGGGTGAATTAATATGTGCCCATTTTACCTTAATTCAACATTAACTACCTTAATAACTTCTCAGTCAAACATAGAAAGCACCAAGCAATAATAAGCATGTATCAACATATTGAAACGCCAAGTTTACATGGTAACCTTGAAGAGAAAAACCATGGTAAGAATAATTTCTTGGATTTACTACCCAAATCTAACCTCGCAAAATATAAAAAAGTGTCTAACATCATTCAATAGACACCAACCTATAGGAATTTTCAAAGATAAAAATAACTTATCAATTGACTGTAAAAAATTGCAAAGCAATCTTGAAAAAGTGAACCATTTAGTAAGTGATAATGATGCTTGAATAATAGATTAAATTTCATGGTAACATAGAGTGTGTTTATGAACACATTTTTGTAGAGTTCATAAACACCCTAGAATATAAGGATAGTGCATAGTTGTTATAGATTAATCCTCAAAGTAATAAAATGTTCAAGATTTTTTTAGAATGACATAAAACATAGAAAATTTTGTTAGACAAACACAAAATAACACAGCCTCATAGTTATAGATTACATGGCAGGCAATAAACAATATAAAAGATTTCAAAAATAAAAGAAGCACATAAAGCTGGGAGATT
Organism: Thuja plicata; assembly: GCA_018584345.1. Taxonomy (NCBI): domain Eukaryota; kingdom Viridiplantae; phylum Streptophyta; class Pinopsida; order Cupressales; family Cupressaceae; genus Thuja; species Thuja plicata. The sequence goes on from MU226028.1 coordinate 2,497,696, forward strand.
GGTGTTGCCTTAGTGAGGTTATACAACATCACTTGGGTCAAGGGGATTTCATCGAGACATCAAAGCTATAAATCAAAGTTTTCAACCCAATTCTACATGCATGTTAGAAGTGCAAGCATTTCAAAAATGCAATGAATTGTTAAAACCAAAAAAAAATGATGATATGTGAACCAAAGTACAAGGTTCAAGAATCTTATCTTTTAAAGAAACAAGCCTACAATAATGATGATGAACAAGAATGAAGCATTATCGAGATGGAAGGGAGACTATGATAAGAGCCTAACATGTATTGGTAATAGGGTTTTAGTTTTAGAGAACATAAGTGGACACCTTCTAGTGCCTAACCTAGTATGACTCAAGATGACACTTAAATCAAAGGGGTGAAAATTAGCATATTGTTCGAGTAGCAGGAGCATTTGATGAAGGGATGACTTCAATTTACATGACATATACTAGAGGTGATTGGAATGGACACACAATTAATGTACCTATAAGGAATTCTTTGAGATGGTGGAAAGTGATAAATGCAATGAACTAGATGCAAAGGATGGTGAACTATTTACTTGACATATAGCCACAAAGATCCACAAAGTTGTTCCACACGGTGTGTTGGGATGGGAATGTGCCATGATGGGTCAGCTATCCATTTTACTAATTTTTTAAACACCTTGACCAACATAGTAGGTTACACATGGCATATTGGTCTAAAAAATGTTATAAAGAAAAAAAAATTATTTAAAAATTTCTTTTTCCTTTGACAATATTTTTTTAATATGCTACTAGATTCAATGGTTTTGTAAATGTCACTTTTCAATACAAACTAAAAGCGATCGCATCAACATATTTTAAATTTTATTTTTCATCAACACGACATTACATAGTCAAACAAACTTGATTTATTAACATATTTATTGTATTTAGTATTTATATTTCACAACATCAAACCTTGCCATTACTGACTATAGATTTTATCACCAAAGATTTACGGAACATTATAGTATAGTAGGATTTTTAATTGAAAAATGTGAGTACATTTAGAATATTCTTCCTACAACATCATAGAACACGTTAGAATTATTCTTTAACATATTTGAATGGTATGGTGTATCGTCATAGCCAAATATATATTTGAAGAGATTCAACTCATTTCTGAAATGAAATGAAATAAAATAAAATAAAGAGTATGAACATTGAGTTTAACCCAAGAGAGTAAGGTTAATCACATAAGTCTCTAACCAAGAGCTTAGAACTATCGTTTAATTTTGATTTGCATTTAATCTAAGGAAAATATACAAATAAACAGTGATATAATTATAGATCTTTCCACTAAGACGCACAATACTTAAACCGTTCAGAATATCATTGCACTACCTCGAGTCCAACAACTGCACATTCTCAAAGGCAAAAAGAAAATCCATGCGTGAAATCTATTTATATTGACTGGTTGAAAGAATTGTTTCCTGAGAAAAGCTTGAAATCGAAGAATACGCCAAAGGTGATTATGGCAAGGAATCTCGTCTTCTGAACTTTTCTTGTCATCTTGCAAATCTATATAATATTTTCCACACAGACATCTTTGCGCTAATGGATTCTGGATTTCATTCTCCTAGTTTTCCGCCGTTTTGGAGTCTGCTCTCCATGTTTAGGCTGCCCGGATTGTATATTCAACGACTCTTTTTCTTCATCTATAAACACGTGGTCTTATGCACAATGTTTCAGATGCATTAATGTAGTTGTCGACATTATTGCCTTGTGGATGTACGGATACGCAACCCCGTATCAAGTTAAAAGTCGAAGAAAAAATGATATGTGTAGACCTTTCATCGAATATAGCTATTTATAGGTGGCGCTCCTTACCTAAGAGTAAAGGTTAAGCTATATTAATTTTTTGTGTTCTTTTAGGGCCCGTTTGGCAGCTGGAATACCATATCATGGATATGGTCAATTCAGGAAGATGCTGCATATTCAGGAAGATTTTTATCTTCAAAATGAAATCCGGAATATGGTCTGACCCGTTTGGTTCACCCGGAAGATGAATGAGAAGATGCATTAAGGAATTTTAATTCTTTATTTTTAATTTCTTTGAATATGGTGTGTATATATACACACATGCACACATGTGTATATATACATACATACATACATGTGTGTGTATATACACATGTATATATATGTGTATATATATATACACATGTGTGTATATGTGTATATACACACATGTATACACATATACACACATTTGTGTACATATACACACATACACACGTGTTTTTATACACACATACATGTGTGTGTGTATACACACATGTGTGTATATACACATACAAGTGTGTATCCATGTATACACATATACACACATGTATGTATATATACACACATATACACACCATACATATACACATACAAGTTTGTATCTATGTATACACATATACACATGTGTATTATATACACACATACACACATTTGTGTATATACACACACCATACATATGTGTATATATGTAGACATATACACATGTGTATATACACACACCATACATGTGTGTATATATACACATATACACACATACAGGTATGTATATATACACACATGTGTATATACACATGTGTGTATATACACATGTATATATATACATCCTTATAGCAATATAATATACATCTTTATAGTCACGGATCCCACGAAATATTAAATTTGCTTTTGTAAAAATTGGAATTGGAATTCGAAATTCCAATTCCACCTATTTAGGTGGAAGATGATATTCCCATTTTGGGGGCAAAATGAGAATTTCGGAATTCCAATTCCATTTTTTTTCAAGGGCCCAAACATGAAATTCGACATTATCCAGAATTAGATAATGCCAACTCCGGTCCAATTCCTGCTACCAAACGGGCCCTTAAAGGGGAAAGGTGTTTAATTACTTACTCTTCATTTCATGTTCCTTTGATTTTCAATTTTTTTTGAAGTCATTAAATTTTTTTAAAAGGGCTATTAAGAATTTACAAATGTATTAATATACATTTCTATTTTTAATATAAGACTAAGTTGTATCAAAATCTCAATTTTTTATATTTTATTAAAAATTTTGATATTGTAATTGAAATTTTTTAAATCTTGTCTATGTAATTGTGTTTAATAAAAGTTTTGATATTGTACTTAATAACTTCTAAATCTTGTTTGTCTATATGTAATTGTGTTCAAATATGTTAGGGCAATGTTTAAATACATTATGTTAACATTTTAGATTGCAAACACAACAATTATAGAAAAAAATATTGATATAAGAAAAACAATATTTAGAACTTATAAACATTAGTGATCTACAAGTGTAATAAGTTTAAAATGTATATATCAATTTTGAAAGAGAAAAAGAAATTAATAAAAGAACTCACATGCAAAATAAGATAGTGAGTTGAATGCTAATTAAGAATGTAGATAGATCATTCCTTCCATCACATATTAGATATTTATCTTCGTAAATATCATTTATTTTTTTAAATATTCATCATTTTTGTAAATATCGTAAATCTTAAGATGTTACGTAAAACTTTGATCACATTAAAAACAATCTCCTATCACTTGATCCAATATTAAAGAATTATATACCAAATCAAAGTTGACTTTGTTTAGTGAACAAAACTGATAACAGATAAAAAAATAATAATTTTTCAAAATTAATCTTCATTATAGAATTAGATTATATTTGAAAATAGCCCTGTTAAAAGAAGGTGACCTTTCCACAAGGAACGAGCTGTCTTAGTTTCTTATCTTTTAGTGTACCTCTCATCCAAGCACATAGCGAGATGCTAATTCGTACCAGAAAGAAAAATAATTAAGACAGCCATTAGAAATTTCCTCCCCTTCTCAACTCAGAATCTTAGAAGTTGTTTTGAAATGGCTCACAAGAAAATGGTGTACTTTAGATTATTATTACATAAATTGCCACGGTTCAGTAGGGACGCCGCTATCTTCCATATTAAATGCACTTTTGAAAATGTAGAAAATACTTCAGATTTTTTACAAAAAAAATCAGCGTTTGTTCTTCATGATCTGTATCTCTTGTGTTATAAATCCACAAAAGTTCTTCTAAAAAATATAGTATGTTTTCTACATTTTATAGATTTTTTTTAAAATATTCTTTATCTTTTAGTACAGTTTGTATGGGCATTAGGTAGTACAAGGAACTTAGATTTACAGTTAAAAATTGTGCACACTCAAATATATAGACTACATTATTTTTTTGTACTGTAATATGCAGATTTGAACTTAAGACCTCCCAAGAAAGAGGCTTCTTAGTGTACAATTAGACTACGAGGTTATCCCATATACCATATTGTTTCTCGTTTGGAATACAACTGCATGAATTTTATTAATGTTGTTTCGGTGAGTGCTGATTACCAAACATCTGCAATTGCATTGTAAATTATTTTCTCCTCAGTTTAATATTACCTTATTGGTCCATCACAGTATATACTCTAATAGTTGATGTCAAAATTTAATACATAAAAGAATCTACAGATAGCAACAATTTACCTTATAAAATATTAAAAGTACTCTTACATTTAGGCTTAATTACTGTTCTAATTTACTGTTGGATATTGATATAAAGTTTGTAACTAAATATCTTTTTATTTATTCAAAACAATTGTACATCATTTCTTGATGTAGATTTATCTCATCGTCAACATATAAATTAGATTATCAGACTTTATAACAATAATAATAACAAATGTACATTTTAATGTATAGCTAAAACTCTTTTTAAAGAAACAATTTTTAAAAAACATTAAATTATCTGTCTGTTCTTGGAAATTCTCGTATCAGCCTATGTTTATTCGCTGTGTAATTTAGAAACTACAAGAATCACAGCAACTTAATGTAGTATTATTTTATTGCTAAAGTGAAATCCATCACAATTGGAGCAAATCACAGTGCAAAATACAACACGGAAACCGCCTAACAAACTTGCCGTTTCCAACAACCTCAAGAAGAAAACAAAAAGCTGTACGATTGGTAAACATTGACTGTTTGTTTTATTAATTGGACTACCTGCCTTAGTCTACAAAGCCAGTCTGCCGGAAAACGGTGTCACGTAACTTTCTGAGATCTCTTCCTTTCAGAGTTCGGCCAAATCCTTCAACAACAGAAAAACTTCTATCTTTATTCTTATCATAATGAGCGATGAATTCGTGAGGAGGCCTCACGACCATTTCACCCTCCTCATCTTGAAAAGATTCACAGATTTTGGTCGGCGGCCAATTTGGAACATTCACAGGCGCTGATTCACCCATTCTCTTTCCTCCATGCGGAAATATGTTTCTCCAAGTTGATTTTCCCTTACAATTCTTACATCTGGACCCTACAATGTCAAACAAATCGGATTGAAAGCCATTTTGTTCAGCTTCTTTGTCTCCCCAGAAGATCTCTTGTTCGTGGAGCTCCTTCAATGTCTCCTCTCTTTGTTTCCCCGCATTTTCAGCTAAGCCCAGAAGCATTTCTGCGCGGCTCAAGTGGGACTTGAACCCACGACCTCCTCGATCCCCATTTTCGGCCATTTCGTTTGCACGACAACCCTGAAAAAATAATAATGAACAAGACCAGAAGAACTGTATTAAACAAATATGAGAAACAGATAACATAGATACCCGTAAAGTTTCCTATATTTTATAATAAAAAGAAAGGCTTTACGACTAACGAAGAAACTTGCGCTGCAATCCGGGGCTTTTTATTTCATGTGCCGTCTCCTTCACATTTCTGAATTGACCACAACACTTTTCGTATGCAATTTTTGGCGTGGATTTTTGGCTATAAATTCAGCTTTCGCGTAAATCGCCGATCGCCATCCACGAGCTTTCTGGTTTCTTTTCCAAGCTTTTTGTAGGCCAATTTACTGAGTCTTGTACATGATGGGCAGTGTCCACCGGAATGTGTGGGTAAACGCGCTTATCTAATCCTCGTTACCGGTTGACACGCGAAGGGAGGGCAAAAAGGAATGCTCACGATTTTTACCGTGGAAGTTTCAATCCTTTCGATTTTTCCAAGATTTTTCCACATTTCGACATATCGAAGAAGATTTTTTGGTGTTATGGGCCCCATTTACAGAATAATTTTATCTTCTCCTTGAGTAGCAGTCACAATCTCGACCCAACATAATTGGTGGATAAGGCAATAATATCTAGTGTTGAACATGAACATGAACTCCTCTCTTTACAAGTTGTACCCACTATAGCATTCTACTTTATAACAAATCCTACTTTGCTTTGGAGAGAATTTGTAGAACACTTCATTAAAAAAAATGGAAAAAATCATGGTATAAGGACTAACATGTGTGGTATAATAATTTGAGTCAAATTAAACGAAAACAATAATTAATCATAGTGTTGAATATTATATCTCATACAAAATTCTAGTTTGTAATAATCAATCTTAGAAAAATAGTGAATCATCACACAATCATGTTGAATTGAAAAAGCTAATTGTTCTTGCTTTTAATTAATTCTATAGACTAATGGTAGTTGATGTACTTTTAATTTCTTATATTACTTTATCATTTAATTAGATCTATATTACATGAAGATGAGTTAATGATAGCAATTGATTTGTTAGACCGAACAATTTGGCTAACCCTAGTCTAAATTACACTTCCTAGAGCTTTCTCATGAGGGTTTCTTTATTCAATATTTCATTTCTATATTTACCTATCCTTTTTTTAGATCTATTATATTAATTTTATAGTTATTCCTACATCTTAAATTTGCATGTCATAGGTCCCTAATTCCCATGGATTACAATCCACCCCAGAGTGAGCGCTTCCATAGCATAGAATCCTTGGATGTTTCTATTATTAAAATTTGATTGATTTTATATGGTTAATTGATGATTATATCTTTGATCGTGATAATTTCTTTGAGTTTGTTGAGAGCCAAATATAATTAAGATGAGAAACAAATTACAACATCATGGAATAGTCATAAAAATTAAATGATGATGTTAAATCTTAATTTATAGTTAGCGAGCTCCAATTTTTACTTTTGACTAAGCTCTAAGGGTTATACATTTAAATAGAACCACTTATAATTACTCAAGATGCTATTTTTCCTCATGATAATACTTTATTTCACATTATTGTGTGTCTTCTAGTGTTCTTCATTATCATCCCCAATTCCCATTCTTTCCCTTACTCCTTTTACTTTGTCAATGTCTTCTAATGTTGTATTTGTAATCTTCAATCAACCTCATTGAACAATTAACACTTACACTATCTCCTCCATCATTACACCTATGTCTATAATCTACCACACCAACTGGCCAACAGATCTTCCTTTACTATTCTCTCAATATACACCTATAACTTCAACCCATCATAACTGAAATCAATTATCTATTATCCACTCATTTTCTAAAACTCATAATTTACACTATGAGGAAACTAAGTGAAGAAATAATTTGGTTAAATAACATTTCATCAAACTTAAACAAGGGTTTATTACATAAGTTAATACATAATCAAATTTAGCATATGACATCCTAACATTATATTTTCTTATGGGACATTTGGCATCTCATTATGCACTGTTAACTAGTCTAAGCATAATTGAATAGCCTAGGTTAGATTTTTTTAATCCAAATATTGGAACTCCTTTAATGATGACCTCGACTAGTTAAGCTTTTTTCCTATACATTAACATTTTATGCTTGAAAATATTTTAATCACTTTTCTTGGTTCAATCCATTTTAAAATTGAGATAGCTATTTCCTTTTTTCAAACATTTTAAAGTATACATTTTATAAAGGTAACCTTTTTAATTAGTACAATGCAATATAGGAAGAAGTGAGTGTATCTACAAACATTTTTAATTATTTAATATACATTTGTTTTGAAAACAAATTATCTTCTTCTAGCAACAAATTGAAAGGTTTTTTCACTAATACTTTACTGCTTAACATTAACATATCAAGGTTCAAAACCCTAAGGTCATCTCTATTGTGTCAATAATGGAGAATGCTTACCTTGGTGTTAACACAACAACTTTATAAGTGTTATGCTCATTCCCATTCAACACAATTTTGAATCCTAATCATGCATGGAGTTGGATAGTGTTAATACAGGCTGCTTTAAACTCATTTCTATCAGCTATCTTTTGTCTACATCAAGATAAAGATATGCCAAGTATTGAGGAGCCCACCAACTACATCAAAGGCATTAAGCGTCATCTAACCCTACCATTTCACTACTACATAGAGGGTGGTTTTAAGACAATTTTTGAGACAAATTTGCAGTGAATTGTCTTAACTTGAGACAAAATAAAACTTGTTTATTATCTCAAATATTGTCTTTAAATTAGCGTCTTAAATTATTGTCTTAAAAAATTGTCTTTATAAGACAATAAATAACAATAGTGTTATTGTCTTTTGAGAGACAATTTCATTTTTGTCTCCATAGAGACAAATGTGCTTAATCTCATGAATTGTCTCCCTAAAGACATTCTCATTTTGTCTCGCTAGAGACGATATAAAATAATGATTTTTTTAAAAAAAATAGCTTAGTATTCAAATAAATAAATATTCTTAAATATAAACTATAATATGGTTAATTAATTCATGTTAGGGCAGGATGGAATCGAACCACCAACCTTCTGCTTGTAAAGCAGACGCTCTTCCATTGAGCTAGAACCCTTTAAAGAGAAAATACACCCATCAAAATCTCTAAAATATCATTGCTGAACATGTTTTTCATAACGTCCATTATTTTTGCTTTATTTTCATAGTCAGGCCATTGTTCTATGTGTTATGCTTCATCATTTGTAACAGTAGTAGGTTTCAAAAATTACATCTCCTTCAAACAAGCTGATTGTAATAATTTGACAAAAGAGAAAAATAAAAATAACAACAATAAAATAACAATTCACTTAACTTTGAAATTATCAACCATGAAATACGAAATTGCAAGAAATGCTCTATTTAGAATCCCCTGTTCTATAGTAGAAAACTCTATTTTTATTGACAGCTTCAACAAAAAAAAAAGGATTTCCTATGACAGATACAGTTCTCTGACCTTTGCTCTTAACTATGGACAAGAATTTCTGATGCTCTTTATCTTCAACTATCTCCTTCAATGTAGGCAGCTAAAACCTTCAACCTAAATCTTTTTTTTTTTGAAAAGCATGTGCATATTTTTTGGGTTGTTTTAACACAAAACAATTATCCAAAAACTTTGGGCAACAATCCTTATTTGTGAGTGCCAATTCCACTAGTTGCAATTTCCTTTGACTTTTTTACAGCTTTACAGAAATCACCTCTTCAAACTTGGACTATAGTAAATCCCTTTTATTGGCTGCGTATCGTTGAAAATTGGTGGCTTTAATTTCTGTTTTGATTAACTGTGACAACCTCTTCATTCTTTTCCTTGGAGTTTTTATTTCACTCGATGACATTCTTTTTTATCATCTGTTGTGATCTCCCTTCCATGCAAGGGGCTTCAACAATAAAACTAATTCTAGTGAATAATATGATCTCCACATTTCTCAATTATAAACTCACTGCAGCAGCAACCAACTATGGTGATGAGAAATGTGAATTTTCAATCTCTATGCAGCTTCAATAATTTAAACCAGATAATTTCTCAAACGAGGCTCTCGTTTCATGGTCAGGTCATTTTTCTATGCATTGGGCTTTGTTGTATGTAATAGTCACCATCAGAAGGTTTCATCCAGGGTATTCATTTTCCAAGTACTTTGGAAGAAAAAATGTAGATCACATGTTGATACGACGAATGATTCCAAGTCTAGCAAGTGTTTCTCTAGAAAGAGGCATCAAGCACTAATTACCTACCAAAAAATTTAATAACCCCTTTTTCATGCACATACACGGAGAATTCAGTGCAAAGTCAATAGGACAGACTTTGGAAGGAAATTTCATGAATATCTTGTAGCAAATAACCATATCAAACTTATAGATCCCCACTAGCTTCCATATCTATATATGTCCAATATTCAAAAGCATTATAATTTCCTATATAGAGCAGATCTAATAACTTCATGTAAAATCTGGTAAATAGTAAATATACATATAGGCAAACAAGTTTAAAACTGGTGAGTTTCATTTGAAGAACCCCCAAATTGACAGAACCATGTTGATGTTAAGCATTTC
>MU226028.1:2632282-2642617 GCA_018584345.1 Thuja plicata
TACATCCTAATATTTGGTCTGAAACTTGCAAGTATCACTCATCCCCTTTACCTTCTATCCTATAGCTTTTAGAATATTAAAATAAATTCTCAGGGCCTTCATTTTCATTGGGTTTTGTGCAAAATGGATGGTATAGTCGCGAGCTATAACCCCATTTGCCCAAAACCCTGCTGGAAACTAGGTTTTCCTGGGTAGTGAGGAGTAAAAATGCGATATCTTTCTCTACAGACCTCCAAATTATGTCAAACCAAATGCATTTGAAATCTCGTTCAATCTAGCATCTTCGCCAACCATTAAAATGTTGCTTCCAATCCATACAGCCCGCGCAGAATCAGAAAAACAGTGATTTTTAAGGAAAAAACAGGGATTTTTATTGATTTAGAATGAAAAAGTTTACATCTGTCAACCTCTACCCATGGGAAGGTTGTATCATACATATATAAGTGTGTTTCACCGATCAACTGTCTGATATTCAGTTTTAATCGGTTGAAACCCACTTGTTACAACTTCTAAGCACTTTTTGTAAAGTTGCTTAGCAACTTTTTATTGTTTTAACAACTTTTTGAATAAAAAGAAAACCTAAGGAGTCTAGATTATGCTAGGACCTTATTTAGGTATAATAACCTATTTTATAACACATTCCTAACTACTCTAAGCCAAATTTCCCATAGGTCCTAAGATTCAAGGTTTATAGAATCACCAATGAGCCTTAGGCCTTTACACATGGACCAATATCAACTTAATAACTACATCACAACCTAAATGATGATGATCCTCAGCATGATTCATTAAGTGGAGATGAGTATGAATATAGTGCCATGTTCATGTAATTCCCTAACTGAAATATTCTTGGATCAGTGAGTTGTTGGAGTGAGGGCTCTGCACCAATTATGATGTAGAAAAACTCAAAGAAAAGGAGGTACCAAATCCTATATCTATTCTCACTGAACAACTCAATTTGATGCAAATAGAGCTCAAAAACCTCAACCAGGAGAAGGAGAAACCCAAAACAAAATACCCTTTGGATGCCATTTGTCGATTTCCTTTTGACAAGAGTATCACTATGGTCCCATTTCCTCCCAATGTGGCAAGACCAAAGTATGATAAGTACACGGGAGAAAATGACCCACATGAACATGTGAGGGAATTTTGTGCTCTTAGCATAGAATACATGCAGGAACCTACATACCTCATAAGAATATTTCCAGAAAGTCTAGGAGGTAATGCCATGGAGTGGTTCTCAAAACTAAACCCTAAGGTCAAAACATTCAAGGAGTTAATCCAACGATTCATCCAACATTACTCCTACAACATCCAACATGATGTGACTATGATCGACCTATGTAATACCAATAAAAGAACTGGTGAATCATTTACACAGTTCCTACAAAGATGGAGGAAGATTTTTGCATGATATTCAAGGGCCATTCCCAAAATAGAAAGGATCAAGATATTCATTAATAATCTAGTACCTGAATTTAACTACGCTTTACAAATGCAAGACTCTCCAAGCTTTGACAGAATGATTAAAAATTCCCTCCACTTTGAGGAAGTCATGGTCAAAAGGGGAGAGATCACCCTTCAAAATGAAAACAAAACCAACAACTCCACCTCCAAGCCTAAATGGTGGAAGCAAAACAAGAATGTTGTTAATGATGGAGTAGTTGATGCCTCTAACACTAATCCTAAACCTGAGGTGTTCAATCTAACCAATAGCATGCAAGAAAGCAAGGATACTAAGGTAACAACTCCGGTACCCAAAGCAAACAATGATAATAGCAAGGGTCAGACATGGAATTCAAAACCCCAAAGAACATTCACTCCTTTGGGAGAACCTCTTGAGACTGTTCTCAAAACACTATTGGATAACAAAGTCCTAACAATCCCAGATTCCAAACCGTGGGAACCAATGGTCAAACCCAGGTGGTGGGATGATAATTCCTACTATATCTTCCACAAAAATAAGGGACAAGAGACTAATAATTGCCTCAAGCTTAAACATGTCATCCAAGACCTCATAGAAGGAGATAAAATCAAAGTAGATGGACACACTACCAATGAGGATCATACAACATTCAACAAACCCTTTCCTAATTATGATCAAGGAGAAACATCTAAAGGGAAGAGTAATGAGGTAAACTGCACCTATTCCAAAAATGACAATGTGATCAATATGCTTGACATTAAAACCGAATCCATCAATGTGGTCACAATCAAAGGTGTCTCATTCCACTCGAATGTTGTAACATGGAGCCAAGCATAGGTCACAATCAAAGGACCTCCCAAACTGACATTGATGTCCAAGGTTCCTATTATAACTATTCCTAAACCAGCAGCAAAACACGTGGTTACTATTCCTAGAGAAAAATATGACTTGGTAGACCAATTGCAACAAACCTCTGCCAAAATTTCCATTTTTGAGTTACTCAAAATATCTACAGTACATAGGGAAATCCTAGAATAGGCTCTACATGCTGCTAATGTCCCAAAGGATATTTATATAGACAAATTCCAAGCGATGGTCAATCACATCTCAGTGCCACACTACCTCTCATTTTCTGAAGAGGATGATAAGTCATTGACCCATCCACATAATCAACCCCTTCGTATTGAAGTCCTTATTCATAAATCCCATGTTAGATGTGTGTTGATAGGTGGAGGCGCAGGATTGAATATCAGTACACTTGATCTAATCAAGAGACTGGGTCTCTCAGAACAAAAAATTGACTCTAGAAGCAAGATCACCATCAAAGCTTATGATGAGGAAGAAAGATCCTCCAGAGGTCTTATTGTTCTACCTATCAGAGTTGGGCCAATTGAGAGAAATGTCACATGTCAAGTTCTAGATCTAACATTGGCCTACAATATCCTGTTAGGGAGACCATTGATTCATGAAATGCAAGTTGTACCATCTACTTACCACCAATGCATAAAATTCCCACATAATGGGGTGGAAGTGACGATTCTTGTAGATGCTAACTACACTTGCAACAATATCAAAGTAGGAAGCATGATCTTGCACAACAAAGAAGCTATGGATGTTGTGGCTCCTAAAACTACCAAGGACATGGTTATGAAGAGTTTTAGAAAAACCTTGAAACTTGAAGAAATAGGTATGGGAGAGTACAAGCTAGACCTAACTCCCTCACTAACAGAACTTCCAGTGTCACCAAGATCCTACAGAAAACCTTCATTGACATTCACACCTACAACATCCAAGGAGCCAAAATTACACAAAGAAAATGGCATGGTAAAGGCATCCACATATTCTTCAGATAACACAGAAGAATAGGCAGTCTTGGACTGGCTTTACAAAGGAGAACTGGTGGAGGCTGAAGTCAAACATGTGAAGATATCCCCAGAACAGTATAGAAAGGGATATGATTCCTCAAACAGATTGGTAACAAAGGAAAAGGACCTCTAAATGACACAGGATGAGGGCTTATCGAACCTATACCCATGGAGTTCCAGAATACCAGAGATAAAATAGGACTAGGTTTTAATGCTAAAACTGATAAACCCGCTTCAAAAGAGAGTCCACAATCAGATAAAGGGAGTGATGAAACAGATGAACTAGAGTAGTGGTCCTATGAGAGATTGTTACATGTTGGTACACAGGACCCCAACTACCAAGGAGAACACTATGTAACCAGCTTTGAGGTACCACAAGATGTTCACACCCCTTTGCTAGCACAACCTCCCATTGAAGAGGTGGGAGACACCATAGCAACAATTACTCAAGAGACACCCAGAAACAAGATTTACATCCTAACTGGGGGCAATTGGTCACCATTTCACATGTCCTAGATCTACCATACTTTGATCCACAAGTAGCTAACTGGGTACATCAGATAACCATTGTTGAATACTTAAACAGATCTGATGATGAGGTTACTGAATCTCATGACTATGAATGGGAAGAGCTATCTATTGCCACTGAAGATATTGGAATAGATACAATTCACATGTTTGTGGCCCCCTCAGTACCTCGTAAACAGTCTGACACTCCTCCCAATGACACTGATAATCCTGAAGCAGAAGAAGAGTTCCTTCCCCCGATCATTGATGGAGAAACTAGTGAATACATAAGTCTAGAAGAATTTCATAGGCTACAAGCAAGAAGCCTCCTTTTACGGAGAGATGATGATGAGATTTCTACTGACGTTTTGCTAGAGTTTGGTCTGCATATGACTAAAAATGACCCTTTTAATGACGATATCACTCTTATTGATCTAAATATTGAAGAAATTAACTTAACAAATCATGTCATGTTGATTAATGGTCTTGATGCTAGCGTGATGTTATCCTTCCTAGAATTTGAATCCCTAACATTGGTACTTCTAGACCTAATTGATTGGACTGAAATAGATCCTACTCCTATCCTCAAATTTCCCAATGACCACACCCTAGCTTGTTATCTCAATTCTTGTGAACCTTACCCTTCTTCCACCAATGCAAGGAGTGAGAACATGTCACAGGAGGATATCAGGTTTCTTAGTCAAGAACTGAAAAATAAAAAGAAAAAGTGGACTGATGGTGAAAACCACTATGTGGCAGTATTAAATCCCAAAATAGTAATGAAAAAAGATGTATCCAATGGTGAAAACCTCTCTGAGGTGCCAAAGGATGAGACTCTTTATATCCTCCCTGAACACTTTCAGGAGAGATCTTCAGTACTGATTGAACCAACACAACCAGTAAATTTGGGCACTGTTGAGAATCCTCAAATAGTCCACCTTGCACAAACCTTTTCAAAAGAGGAGAAGGCATAGTTAATAGAGTTCCTGAAAGAGAATAAGATCAACTTTGCATGGTCCTATATAGATATGCCAGGGCTAGATCCTAATCTAATCATGCACCACTTATCTGTAGTTCCCGGGATCAAGTCCGTAAAACAAAAACTTAGAAAGATGCATCCTCGTGTTGCATTATTGGTAAAAGTAGAATTAGAAAAGTTGTTAAAAGATGGATTTATTCGAGTCATTGCCTATGCAGGATGGATCTCCAATGTCATCCCCATGTCTAAATCTGATAAATCTATCAGGATCTATACGGACTTCAGAGACTTGAACAAAGCATGTCAGAAAGATGACTTCCCTCTACCTAACATTGAAATGATCATAGACCTTACAATAGGCTTCTAGATGTATTCATTAATGGATGGATTCTCAGGCTATAATCAAATCAAGATGAATCCTAAGGATCAAGAGAAAATTGCATTCACATGTGCATGGGGCACCTTTTGCTGGAACGTCATGCCTTTTGGGTTGAAGAATGTCGGCGCAACATATCAAAGAGCCATGACAACTATATTCCATGACATGATGCACAAGAACATGCAGGACTACGTAGATGACACATTGGCTAAATCCAAAGAAAGAGGTACTCACATTTCTCACCTAAGAAAGATATTGGATCGAATGGAACAGTTCCAACTCAGGCTCAACCCAAAGAAGTGTTCCTTTGTGGTCCAATCAGGGAAGCTCCTAGGATTCATTGTTTTAGCAAAAGGAATTGAGGTAGACCTCGCTAAAGTTAAGGCTATACTAGAGATGGCTCCTCCACACAACATCAATCAAATGAGGATGCTATAAGGAAGTCTTCAGTCCATCAGGAGATTCATGTCCCAACTTGCAGATAGGGTACAACCCTTTACTAAGTTACTACATAAAGGGGTTACCTTCAAATTGGATGAACACTGTGAAGCAAACTTTAGAGAATTGAAAGGATACTTGGCTACTCCTATTCTTATGGTGCCTATTCATGGAAAGCCCCTAATCCTATACATTTCAACTACATCTACATCCTTAGGAGTATTGCTGGCATAAGAGGATGAAACCAAGAAAGAAAGAGCTATCTATTACATTAGTAGAACATTGGACGCCTATGAGCTCAATTATAGCATTATTCAAAAAGCATGCTTAGCAATCGTCTTCGCATCACAAAAATTGAGGCACTATATGCTCTCTCATATAGTAAAGCTCATTGCTAAAATTGATCCTCTAAAGTACCTTTTGAGCAGAACAGCATTAACAGGACGTTTGGAAAAATGGGTCCTGATTCTAAGTGAATTTGACATTGAATATGTAGAGTGAAGAGCTATCAAAGGATAGGTCCTTGCAGATCAATTGGCTGATTCACCACTCTAGGATGATGAACCTTTACTAATTGAATTCCATGATGAAACAATATGCATCTAACTAAATATCCATGGAAGATGTACTTTGACGGTTCATTCACTCAACAAGGCTCTAGAGCAGGGGTCCTATTCATAACTCCTCAAGGTTGCAAGATTCTAAAATCTTACAAATTGATGTTTCCATGCACCAATAATATTTCAGAATATGAAGCATTGGTAAACGGTCTTAATCTAGCTATGGAGTGGAAGATTGTAGAGTTACACATGTATGGTGACTCCCAACTAATTATCAATCAGGTCAATGGGGAGTATCAAACAAAGGATGAGAAGTTGATGCCCTACAAGCAAATAGTTGGTGACCTGAAGAAATACTTTGTATTCATCACCTTCCAGCAGATACCAAGATCATAGAATAGAACCCTATATGCTATGGCTACCTTGGCATCCATGTTAAAAATAGAAGAAAATCAATTCCACTATGACTTCTTGGTGGAAGAACTATCCTATCTTGCATTTGATACCCCTGAATACTAGGTAATATGTGCTTTGAATACCCCAGACCAATCTCGGTATGCCAATATCATTGATTACCTTTCTGACCAAACCATCCCTAACAATCTATCCAGAAATGAGAAAAGATCCCTGATAAGGATAGCATCATGTTACGTCCTCATAACTAACAACCTATATCGATGAGGTCTCGATGGTACACTTCTTAAGTTTTTAGAACTCGAAGAGTCTGATCTAGCATTAAAAGAAGTCCACGAAGGTGTATGTGGATCACACTTGAACGACTTTACATTAGCCAAGAAACTACTCAGAGTAGGCTATTATTTCCCTATAATGGAGAGAGATGCTATTTAATTTTCAAAAGCATGTCTTAAATGCTAGACACATGGAAATCTCATCCATGCTCCTGCCAGAGAACTTATACCTTTCATAACACATTGGTCATTTCAGCAATGGGCCTTTGACTTGGTTGGACAAATATATCCCAACTCTTCAAATGGACACAAGTTCATCATTACGGCCACTGAGTATTTAAAAAAGTGGGTCAAGGCCGTGCCGCTAAGCAAAGCCATTGGCAAATAGGTGTCTATGTTCATTCTGAACTACATTATTTGTAGATATGGGATACCCTCTTCAATTGTAACAGACAATGGGGTCCAATTTAAAAATAAAGACATTGATGACCTTTGTGAATAGTTCCATATTACTCAACACTTCTCCTCAATCTATTACCCTCAAGGTAACGGACAGGCTAAGGCATCCAACCAAAATATTCTCAAGATTCTACACAGAACTATGAGTAAGTCTGGCAGAGACTAGAATTTACAACTGAATCTTGCACTATGGGCCTATAGAAAAAGCATCAGAACACCTACTGGAGCCATGCCATTTGCTTTGGTCTATGGTGCTAAACTAGTACTATCTATTGAGGTTGAAATCCCATCTTTGCAGATATCTTTACAAGGTCTTGTTACTGATGAGTAGTACCGCATAGATAGGCTAAATTCTCTGGACCTACAAGATGAGCGGAGACAACAAACATTCGATCACCTCAAAGTGTATCCAGAACATATGTCCAAAGGCTATAACAAGAAGGTCAAACCACAAAAATTTGAAATGGGAGATCTCGTCCTAAAAGAGAATCCTAAGAACTAGCCTAACAAAGAACAGAAAGGAAAGTTTGAACCTAACTGGCTGGGACCTTATGTTATCACTGCCACTTTTGGGACTGGATCTTATCAACTAGCTACACCTAAGGGAGATGTTCTTCCAGATCCTATCAACACTCTACATTTGAAGCGGTTCTACGTTTAATGTTCAACTAGTAGAGCCTATACAACAAAAAGTTCTTGCAAAATACCAAAAACATTCAGAAAATTGATCCTAAAGAAATTAAAAAATAGTGGAAAAAGTCCTGAAGAAAGGGTATCCTTGGTGAAAATCCAAAAAATAGGCACCTTGATACTACAAAAACATTCAAAAAAGAAAAAATAGCAAAAAAATTGAAAAAGATAAAAGTGCCTTGATGGGCACCTAGTAAAACAACCATCTTGGTAGCAAAAGAAAAGAAAAGATCTTGCCAAGTGGTGAAAACCTGGCAATCATGTGTCACTTGTGTTGTGCGCTCCATCTATCAAAGCATTGCTGACACAAGGCCTTCATAATTATACCTATGCTCAAATGCTGACTTCATTTCCTAAATGGCTATCTTATCCTCGCTTGGGATTTGTCAATATTTACATCTTAGGAATAAGTCATTCTACACTGGGGGCATCTTTGCTGGCATGGTAGGTTATGGTTGCTAGGTTTCTCTAGGATGGTTTGCCTCACAAACACAATGTTTCTTGATACATGCAAAACAAATGTCACTTTCCAAAAAAAGGGTGTCTTTCCAAACATCACGTATCCAGACATGGCATTAACAGAGTTCCTACAAGGCTATATTGGATCATAAGCATGAAAGAATTATCCTATCAATGCACAGACATGGAACGCCATATTGCTTATATTCTAATTTTCTGATTGATGAATCTTTACTATTTTTGACATATGAATGAACAAGTACTACTTAAACACACAGTTTTCTATTGGGTTGATTATGATTCTTTTTTATCCTGATGATGTTTTCAACTAGGGGCATCTAAGTAATTGTAAATTTTATTTGATTGATTCACAATTGATGATTTATTATGTCTTCTTAGTTACTCCATGACGTCTATGCAAAGACAAAGAGTCGCAAGGATAGGGGGCATAATTTTTTCTTGATTTTCTGCGTACGGTGATTGTTCCAAATGATCCTATAAATTTCACCTAACTTGGATGTTTATGGTAAGAGCTACCACTATGGGTGGATAGTCGCATATATCTCAATCATTGTTATGTGTAAACTACGGTGAGGTTGAAACAATTTCCTTGACAATTTTCTGGTCCAGATTCTCAATAAGGTATACGAATCATAATGTACCCAAGGATATGAATTTTCAAGGTCACTGTGGGTCCAATATCTTGCCTTAGAATCTGGTATACTAAAAGGAGGGTGACTATTTTGTTATCCTGCTTCTATGCCTTGATGCCTAAGTCTATTTCTGACATTCCAATAAAATATAGTATTCATATTATCATACTATCAGTGGGTATTAGTGATGATTTTACTATTAGGTGATATCCGTTCTGAAAGAGCACCCAATGATGATAAAATTCTGCAATATCTCCAAATCAGTGACAAAGTCCTAAGAGTCTGCATGTAGCTGCATTTAGAGATTGCATGATGCATTTTTGAAAGAACAACATAAGGATTTGAGCTCAAACTCCTTTCTATTTTTAATTCATCTAAAATCCAAGTTTATTACTAATACCCATGCTTCTCAAAATCTTTGATCTATCGGGAACAAAATCAAACTCGCCTTTATTAAACATGATTAACTTGGTACTTGTGTGTTTACTCTTAACACACCTTCATTCCTTCACTTCTTCTAATCCATTCTTTCTTATTCTACCTGTTCCATGCAAGTGATACGTTCTTTCAAACAGAGGGATTTCATTTCCTTTTCCTTCGATTTCGTTCCCGAGGGGGCTTGATCACAATATCATCAATCAAATTTTCGCTCGAAACAACATCAAAACTGACTTCATTATCAAACAAACTAGGGGCATAACAGTTTCCTTGACTAAAGTGAGAACTGTTAGATAGGGAGCTTTGGTTCTCATAAGTTGAATATCTTGTGCCCCCTCATTTTAAAAGATTCTTATTAAGCTCTTGGTAGCTTCATACTGACTTTTGGACGACAACCAAGTTCAAAATCAGTATTATCAATCTTTGGAAGACAACCAAGTTCAGAATTCGTATCTTTAAGATCTTTTATTGATCTTTGGATGAAAACCAAGTTCAAAATCAATTCTATCAGTTTAGTTTGATCAAGTGCGAGACTGATCTCATCAACATTTCGTTCAACAACCAAGAACGAAATTCTCAATCTTTTTGAAGTCAAAATCAAAAACTTTCTTTGAATCAATGCACTGCTCGCACATCAATTCAAAGAGGGGCAAAATTAACCACCTAAATTTGGTCTGTTCCAACTATGGACCCTATTTTCCCTAAGTGTGATCATACCCCCAATTATGTCATGACAATGTTACTTTGGCATAATTCATTTTTAAATCAAATTTAATGTCCTAGGTGATTTTTA
>MU226028.1:2650291-2667384 GCA_018584345.1 Thuja plicata
GTTTTAGAGTTTGAATATCATGTATTCAAATTAGGTTGATGAATTTAGCAATGGGATGTATCATGTTGATAGACCTTAGGGGTGCTATTATTAAGGCTAGATTTGGGGGAGTTGATTATGATTTTAGCGTCTTGCTTATGGTAAGATGGTTTTGGAGGGAAGACTATTTTGAAATAAGCCATGTTGGCTATTTAGAGAGGGAATCTGCATGTTGTAGAGGGGGATCAAATTGGTGGAGAAAGAAACTTTAGTGAATTTCTAATTCCTATAGATGTTGATTCATTTTTCTTTATATTCTAGTTCAAGTTCATGCTTGTAATTTTGGTGGTGTGCAAGAGGATTTCATTATTCCTTTCCATTGCTTGGGAATTCATTCATGTAACTTATATACAGATTTTGAGAAGAATATAGTGACCCACTTTTTACATACATCTTATTGTGATCATCTATTCAATTTCCTTTTCCATTTTCTGCATATAAGAGTAATACCTTTGGATTATGGTTTAGTGAATTGCATTGATTCCTATTCTATATTACAAAATATAAGCCTTTTGCAGAATATGCATGTTGTTAATGGTAAGAGTACTGCTTGTGGTCAAACCCTAGTTGTCACCTTCCAATTAACCTATGTATTGAGAAGTGAATGATAATGCAAAGATCCATCAGGGTATGATAAGTGAATGTCAGTTTGAAGCTTCAAAAGAATCTGAATCTCCTTGGTGTATCACCTTTTTCTATTTTTTATGCAAGTTCAATTTTAAATCTCTCGTCCCTTTTCTCAGTTAAATTTTTAATCAGGAGGTGATATTCCATATTAGATAGGAACCAGTCTAGAATTTGAAGATTCTTCCTCATCCATAGTTCACCCACAGCTAGAGGAAGTTTCCATTGTCAGATAGAATGGTCATGAAGCCTTAATGCCTAATTTAGGGTGACAATTCTAATCTTGAATATTTTTTGGCATGCCCGGTGGGACCGTGAACTGCTTCTTAGTTCTGATTAAGTTTTGTGATTGATTTTAGCTCTTAGCATGGATTTTAATGAGCAGAACTCCAACAAGATCAAACAAGAAAGGATTTGTTTACTAGGAGTTACAGTCAAGCAGAAGAGGAGGAAGATCATCTAGAGGTGGAAGAACATTACAAGATCCAAGAGATGCTTTGTTGAATTCAAATTTTTCTTCATTTGATAATCCCATTTTTGAAGATCAAGCTATGAATTTAGAAGAACTTGAGGTTATTATTGAAGAAATCAATCTTCCTGAAGATTTGATTGTTCATACTTAGAGTTTCCAAGTATTGAAGATTTGTCTATAAATAATTATGTTTTTGGAGCTTCTACAAGTGTTACTGTAACAAATCCCCACAATTTGAAGACTTACCAAAGGAAGGTAGTTCAGCCTACTCAACCTCCTGTCCAACCTGCTATTTAGCAACAAGTACCACCAGCAGCAAGAATAGAAAGAGATCTGCCTTTTGTCCCTTTTGATCAAGGTAGTCCTCTCCGGATTGCAAATCACAACAATATACCTTTGGCTGCCTTGAAAGGTTTTCCCTCATTCACCAAAGAAGGTCAAGTGATAGCTATTGAACACATAAGAGATATTGCATCCTTGTGCAATGTCCACCATGTCACGGAGGAAGATGTAGCTATGAAGCTGTTGGTTGCATCACTTAAAGGTAAAGCTCTTGACTGGTTCAGAAATCTTCCAATAAATTCTATTGCTACATGGGATGTTTTTGGGGAAAATCTTTGTAAGTATTTTGAGGATAAATCTGACAATTTGTCTTTAGTAGAGCAATTAACTAGTATCAAAAGGGCTCCTCAAGAAGAGTTAGGTGATTTTAATCTTAGATTCCAGAAAACTTGGAATAGGATTCCTGCCACAGTAAGACCCTCTGCCGAATATGATTTTCTATACTTTGTCAAAAGATTAAATAGTGATATTTCAGTATTGATCCAGTCCATGGGACAAAATTCTTTACCTCGGGCCTATGATATTGCAATTAGAGCAGACAATAGTCTCATTCAGGCAGGAAAGATAGCTCCTAGGCCACCCATGCCTTACTTTCCCAATATCCAGCCCAATATGCCATTGATTACTCCACCATTAGCTCCATTGCCATCTTACAAAAGTGAAGAAATTATGCCTATGGTCCCTCCTAGTGAATTGGAAAGTATAAAAAATAGCCAGCAAAAGATTGAGAGCTTGATACAAACTTTTGGGATTGAATTAGTGAACTTAAAAAGGCAGAAAAGTCATCCCATAGCTCATACTCAAAATCAATTTGCTAGTTCCTCATCTCAGCAGCCTAATTAGCCCAGTTATCAAGGCAATAAGCAACAATATCAAGGGAATAGTAATGCAAATAGGCAAAATTGGAGTCACAGGCCTTATAGGCCATATAATCCAGCACCTCTCAATGCTGTTAAAGATATTGTTCCTAGCCAGAATAACCTTGTTATAGATTATGAGTGGTGTTATCCTTGTAATGAACAACACAATCAGTCTAAGTGTACTAATGGAGTGCTCAATCAAGCCTTAATGGTTCAGAGTATCATAGATTCACAACCTACTGAAGAGGCTTAGCAACACTGTGATACATCTACTCCTGACACTACATTCCTCAATTGGCAAGAGGAAGAGTTCTGTGGAGTAAATGGTGACTCATCCATATCAGCAAATACCAGAGCTAAGAAGAGAGCACTAGAATAAGAGCAATCAACTACTGGAATAGCTTCTACAAATCAATTGTCACTCACTCCACCAGTTTCAATCTTAAAGGGAGCCTCTACTCATGCAAACTGAACAATGCAGTATCCAGCCACATCAGAGTATTAGTAAGTCTCCTCAGAAGGTACAATTTGTTGTTCCTTACAACATTGTTGATAATATGAAAAAGATGAATGTTTCTATTTCCATGTGCGATTCATTAGCTATTCTAGGGCAAACTGATTTATTAAAGGAGGAACTGTCAAAAGGAACAACAATTCCACATCAAGCTATAAACAATCCTCCTAGAGTGGTCTTGGCCAATTCAGAGCCTCCAGTGGTTCAGGATGAAGCAGTCAAATAGAAGGAAAATAAGATTAGTAAAGTACAATAGCAAGAATCACAAGAAATTAAAAATGCTACAGATTTAAAGCAGCCAGCAATACCAACTGAAAGAAAATCAGCAAATATGCAGAAGGTGACAGAAAAGGGAGGTAAGAAACCTGCAAATGTTAAGCCTCCTCCTTTCTATGTTTCTTTAATCATTGGAAACAAATTAGTGCATAATTGTATGGTTGACAGTGGTGCAACCAGCACTGTCATGCCAAAGAGTATAGCTGATATATTGGATTTGAAGTATGAAGCTCTTGAGAAAGGAGTTGTTCAACTTGATGGTTCTTCAGTTAAAACTGTTGGGGTTGTTAAAAATGCAAGTCTAACCTTGCACTCCTGTCCAAATCTCTCCATTTCCCAAGATATCTTTCTCATAGATCTGCCTCTTTACTTTGCTCTATGTTTATTAAGAGACTTCACAGCCAAGATAGATGGATCTTTCTCATCAGATTGGTCTCACCTGTATTTTAGAACTAGGTATGGTACTAAGGTGACCATAAAGTCAGAATCATGGGCCAAAGACCATATAGAGCCTTACAATCCCAGCCCCATAAATGCAAGTTGTGTGATCATGGATCTAGATGAAATCAATGAGAGTCCATCTTATAACACACAAACTAAAGAATATCCCAATATGGTTCTTGATGAATGGGTAGCTAGAAATGACCAAGAAATGGATGTGTTTGATGCTGGTCTTGGAAATTACATGATTTTAGAATTTGATTCAGTAGTTCCTAATTTGATTAAAAACTTGAAATCTGAATCTGATGTATCTAACCAGCTTTGGGATTTGTATTTTGATGGATCAAGGAATAAGGATGGAGTTGGTGCAGGGGTTATGCTGGTTTCACCTAATGGTGATAAGTTTTATGTTGCATTTAAGTTATCTTTTCCTTGTTCTAACAATGTGGTTGAATATGAAAGTTTAATCTAGGGATTAGAATGGGCAAGATTAAGAGGAATCAAATGTTTAAGAGCATTTGGTGACAGAGAGCTTATTGTTAGGTAGGTGAGAGGCATCAATACTGTTAAAAATGATCTGCTTAAGATGTATAAATCTAGATTTTCTTATATTCTAGATGAATTTGATGCTTTCAACCTGATTTCAATTCCTAGAAGGGAAAATACACATGCTGATAGGCTGGCTGGTATTGGTGCTCATATTACAATAACACAAAATAGAGGAATAATTTCAGACCAGTCACACATTAAGATAATTGTCAGGCCATCCATCCTAGATAATGACATTTATTGGCAAGTTTTCAATACTGATGAACATATCCTAAGTTTTTTGACAGAAATAGATGGTTTTTCAGCTTCAAGAGATAACAAAAACATTCAGCAAATAGAATACCAGATTATTCAATTGAAAACCAATAAATTGCCAAAGGGATTAGTAAGCTTGGAATCAACTTTTAATTCTAATGACCAGTTTAGAAAGGGTAAAACCATCCTGATGATTGAAGAAGATCATTATGAAGAAATGGAAATTTTCAGAGATAAGCGGTTGAAGGTTGGTAAAATAAATTCTCCTGAAGAAAAAGAACTATTTATTGATCTTTTTAGAGAATATAATGATGTTTTTGCATGGGATTACTCTGATCTAAAAGGTTTTGATCCCCAATTAACTTAGCATACTATAGAATTGGAACCTAATGGTAGGCCAATTAGACAAAAGCAAAGACCTATAAACCCCAAATTAGAGCCATTAATGCTAAAAGAGTTGAGAAAACTCCTGGATGGTGGTATCATATTTCCTATTAAGCACACATCTTGGGTTTCTAACTTACTACCAGTAAGGAAGAAGAAAAGAGAGATAAGACTTTGTGTAGATTTTAGAGACCTTAATAGGGCATCTCTGAAAGATAGATACCCTCTTCCTTCCATGGAACATATTTTACAATATGTTTCAAGTTCTGAGAGATTCTCACTCTTAGATGGATATTCTAGTTATAATCATATTTTAATTAAGGAATTTTATCAGTTTAAAACAGCTTTTACAACTAAATGGGGTACTATGGCCTACATAAGAATGCCATTTGGGTTGTCAAATGCTGGAGCTACTTTTCAGAAAGCAATGGACATGGATTTCAAGAACTTAATGTATAAATTTGTTTTGGTTTATCTTGATGATGTGACAATTTACAACAAGGTTGCAAATCAGCATATTGATCATTTAAGATAAATATTGCAAAGATGTAGAGAATTTGAATTATCTTTAAATCCTAAGAAATCTGTGTTTGCAGTTCATAAAAGAAAACTCTTAGGATAGCAAGTGTCTAAGGAAGGAACAACAATTGATCCTAAAAGAATTAATGCAATTCTTAATCTTTCATTGCCTAAACACAAGAAAGGATTGCAAAGTTTTATTGGGAGAATTAACTTTGTAAGGAGGTTTATTCCGGACATTGCAAACATACTAAAACCATTGACCATAATGCTTAAAAAAGGATATTCCTTTCAGCTGGACTGATGAAGGAACGAGGAATTTTGAACTGACAAAACAGTCTTTGTCTTCAGCCCCTACTCTTGTTAATCCTGATTTTACTAAAGACTTCATTTTGTATGCCTATGGTGGTTCTGACACTATTTCAGCTATGCTAGTTCAAAAGAATGATGAAAAACAAGAGCAGCCAGTTGCATTTTTTAGCAACGATATGGATGATTATGAGAGAAGCTACACTTTTATTAAAAAACATGTACTTATTGTTATTAAAGCATTGAAGAAGTTTAAGCATTTAATTGCTAGAAATAGGGTGCACTTAATGGTTGCTCATCCTAGCATCAAGGAGTTTTTGTTGAACAAGGATGTTAATGAGAAAAGAGCTGGTTTGATAACAAGGGTTATGGAGTATGATGTGCAGATTCATGTAACTAAGCTGGTTAGAAGTAAAGGCCTTTGTGCACAAATGGCAGAAGAAGAAGAACAGATTGAAGGGTCTAAGGAATCTGAAAATTTACAAAGAGATATTGTATTGTTTAATGAGCCTATGACTTGGTTGTCAGATATGACCAGATTCTTGCAAACAGGACAATGCCCAAATAATCTTGATAAGGCAAAAAGGAGGTACTACAGGTTAAAATCTATTCCCTATGTTCTTATTGATGGTGTTCTATATAGAAAATATTATTCTGGGATGTTTCTTAAATGTATTGATTCATTAGATCAAAGCAGAATATTATCTGAGTTTCATGATGGATCTTGTGGAGGACATTTCAGTCCTAAAACTACAGCTTGGAAAATACTAAGGGCAGGCTATTATTGAACTGGTTTATTTAAGGATGCTCATGTTTGGGCTAGAAAATGTCTGAAATGTGCACTTTTTTAAGGTAAACAAAGGCTAGCAGTACTACCATTAAAGCCAATTATGGTTGATTAGCCATTTGCTAAGTGGGGAATGGAATTTATTGGTCCTATCAATCCTAATTCTAGTGCAGGTCATACATGGATTTTAACTACTACTGATTATTTTAAAAGATGGACCGAGGCTATTGCACTAATGGAGGCTTCTAGACCTACTGTGTTAAAATTCTATGAAGATATTACAACTAGCTTTAGAGTTCCTGAATAAATTATTTTTGATAATGCTATGGATTTTATTGGTTTAGCTATTACAGAATGGGCTGTAAAGAATGGGATTTACTTAAACACTTCTTCAAACTATTATCCTCGGGGTAATGGTCTTGCAGAATCTACCAATAAAAACCTAATCAGGATCATCAAGAAGACTTTGCAAGGAAATAAGAGTGATTGGAATTCCAAATTGAAGGAAGCCTTGTGGCTGGATAGGATTACACCTAAACAGGTAATTGGGACTTCCCCGTATGTCCTAGTTTATGGTAAAGAGGCCAGATTGCTAGTTTCCACTAAATTCCCGGCCTTGCAGCTAACTGATCAGATGTTATTGTTTGGAGAAGAAGATCCCTTAAACTAAGGTATGCTAATTTATTACAGCTTGAAGAGGAAAGGAGAAAAGCATTAGATACAATGGAACTTAAGCAAGCACAAACTAAGAGATCTTTTGATAAGAAAGCTAAGTTCAGAGAATTTAAAGAGGGAGATTTAGTACTCAAGTGGGATGTGTTAAAGAGTAGGCCAGGGAAATGCAATAAATTTGACAACTTTTGGGCAGGCCCATTTGTTATTACAGCCTGCAAGGAAAAAAATGCTTATCAGTTGTCCACAACTGATGGAGAAGTTCTGCAAATTCCAGTTAATGGAATACACCTCAAGCTTTGCTTTGAGGAATAGGTTTTAGTCTAGGTTTCATTTTCAATAAGTGTTGTCCAAGCACATAGGTCTCTAGGTTGCTCAGGTCTTTAGGTTGCATTAGGTCTAGGTTAGCTGCATTTTCATTTCAATAATGATTGCATTCATGGTTTCAGGTTTCCTAACTCCATTGCCCAAGGATAGAGATCTAGGTTTGTGTCTAGTAGGTAGACATCCAGGAAAATTCACCAAAATTGTTATCCTAATTTGCAGCATGCATCAAAATAATCATAAACAAGAAGAGATTGCATTTTAGAGGTCCCATTAATATTATCCTTCAGGTATTATTAATCAACAGTTTATAATTACATTCATTTTCAGAAATTGTCATTTTTGTACTCTAAGAATTGATCACATTCCAGAATTTCTAAATTACAATTTTGATCAATTACATTGTGCATTTAAGCTGAATGTATTATACAAATGTTATTTCATGTTTCTTTTCATATAAAAACAATAGTACATTGCAGAATAAAAGGCATAATTGAAAGTATGGAGTAAAGGTCCCATGCATTGCCTTGTGGTTGGGTTTTGATGCTTGCATTTTAGGTCTCCATTGCTGGTTGCATATCAGGTCCTAGGTCTTCATGGTTCATCTTCATCTGCATATAGGTATTTTTAGGGTTTACCTGCAACATGATGAAAAATATGTTAGATCCAGTTGGATCTAAGCAATACATGGAACATAAACAACACACAATCAACCTTTCTGAAAACTGCATATTAATCTGATGAAATCAATGCAATGAGAAAACATTCATCCATAATATCTGAAGAATAGTATTAAAGGGACTTGTTCCAAACATGAAACCATTTTCTATGTATGATCACTCTGATACATGTTGTTCTTCTCTATATAATCAAATATCTGAATAAAAGGGACTTAGTATTACCATCTGAGAAACCTTTTTTCAACCTATGAGTTCACCAAATAACACAAACTAACCAATGTTCATGAGTGAATATTATCTTGTATTCGCTCACAAAAATTAATTGGTGCATATGATTTGATGACCTAATAAATTGAGTGTTATTTTGTGTGCAAGTGGACATGTATCTATAACTGAATGCAGGAAACAAAAGAAAATGATGCAATGGATGTCACGAGCCCGTGCTCGAACTTCACATAAGGCATTATATGAAAAAAGATGGTTGATATCTCAGAAGGTTTTTCTCATGTACATAAGAAGGATGAGGTGCAGACATATGAAGGTGAAAAAGATGCTACAAAAAGGATATGAACAAAGAAAGATGGTGAATTGCAGAATTGAAAGACTCTGAAGATTCACTATTTTTTATGCAATTAATGGAAAGTGTGAAAGTGTTGTTACAGTAAGTGCTTCTTCACATATATTTGGCTGCTATACATTTGTAAAAGTTCACTTGGAGGATCTAAGTTGAAATATCATACATAAATATTATGCATAAACTGTGTTAAAGGAGAAAAATGCTGACAGAATAAAAGCATGGTGCAAAAAATGTGAAAACTACAAGTAAGGTTAGAGAATAAATCAGCATGGGTTTACACATACAGAAAGAAAACATAATGGAGAAAGTATTACAAGATATTCAGAAGTTTCATTAAATAAGACTATGCTTGATCATGTTGAAATATTGCAATGTATTAAGTGTTTTAAACCAACTGTTGAGACAGTTTTCTTTTTGCAAAGTTAACATCTCATATAGATGTTTTGAAATGATGAACATTCTTGATAAGAAAACAAAGCATGTAGTGTAATAAGAATTGTATATGCAGAATGGGTTTACTATTCTGAAGTAAAATCCATGGGAGTCACGAGCTCGTGCTCAAACCCCATGGGTTTGGTATTTCCTAGGTATACTTCAAAAAAGAAAACAGGGTATTTTTACATTAAAGAACAACAACATATTCAACATATTTGTGTTTTAAATGCTGACAGAGATGCTCAGTATTATCATCAAGACTGAAAACTAATATGTTTTTTTAACATAATGTTTCAGTTAAATATCTTATGTGTATTTCTTTTCAAATAATGGAGTGTCATTAAACAGAAGCATATGTTGTGCTTACTACATGTTTGTATTTGAAGACAACATTAATGATGTTTTTATTAAAACATTCAAACAGGGAAAATCCCGTGTTTCACTTCAAAGTTGAGACAAGCATTAAAACGACACCTTCAAGTGCAAAACAGCCATGAAAGAATTACAGTGAAGGATCGACAACAAGCAGTGTTACAGTAATGGGTTTGTGAGTAAACACATACTTGTTTTGAAAGTTGTATGTGGGTTTTAACTATAGTCAAACATCAGACAAAGAGTATCGATATACAACAAACACCAAGCAAATGAAGATCATATTGATGTAATAAATAGAGAAATAAACAAATAGATGGAGGCAACTTATCTGTATGTGCAGAGTGGGGTATGTCTTCGTGTTCTCATTCATTGTTGTAGCAACTCACACAAAAAATGTGAAGCTTATGACTGAAAGATGTCATGAAGCTAAAACTAAATGCATACACTGCATCTTTCAGTCATAAGCTACATTTTTCAAAAATGCTGAAGAAAGTCATGGTTTCTAGAAAACCTGCATGGTCGTCACAGGTAAAACATTCATAAATTGGTCTATTGCCCACGATTCTGAAGGAGTATTTCAACAGTGGTGGTGTTTCATGGCACACAACAAACTGGGGATGAGTCATGAAGCTGTGGCTAAGACATCCCTAGTTTATAACCAAAGTTTTTGGGCTCGACACCTCAACCATAGCTTAAGACCATTCCGAGATTGCAGTGGTGTTGTATCCTAAATCCAAGTGGTGGTCAAATAGAGAAGAACAACCTGAGTCTTCATTATACACTGCAACTTCAAAACCCGTGATGGAGGTAAAACAACTAAGTTGCAAATCATTATTCAGTGCCATGTGTTATAGCATAATATCAGCAAAATATCCCAACATCAAATCACATGTAAGTAAACTTACAGTTGGGGCCCGTGTTCAAGAAAACAATAGATGAAAAGCCACAGCCTTTAAAGTGAGATTCAGAGCAAAAGATGCCATGTGTTATGGCAAACAAAACTACATCCTTTCCTTCCTATTTGGAGATCGAAATAGAAGTTCTTTTGCACAGAACATGGAAGATTTCATTGCAGATGATCATGGTTTCGAAACCAACATGGTGGCACTACAACAGAAAACCCTAAGATGCAAACTGAGTCGAGGAACAGATGCAATGTGTTTTACAAAAAACTGAAGTCCACTGTGAGATGAAGTAAATGCTATGTCATTGCCAGTGCATCAACATCCCTTCAAAAAAGCCACATTGGTACTTTTAAGTGCCAAAACATTCTGCAACTATCTTTTCGTTGAAGATGGTCATATCGACAGCAAACTCAAACAAATTGTAGTTACCTCCAATGCTCGGGTATGGTGTCGACAGAGTTTATGTGTGGTTATGATGCCGAGTAGTGGTTAGGGTTATGTCCCTCTCGAGTTGTAGGTTAAGTGGGGTTTTAGAGTTTGAATATCATGTATTCAAATTAGGTTGATGAATTTAGCAATGGGATGTATCATGTTGATAGACCTTAGGGGTGCTATTATTAAGGCTATATTTTGGGGAGTTGATTATGAGTTTAGTGTCTTGCTTATGGTAAGATGGTTCTAGAGGGAAGACTATTTTGAAATAAGCCATGTTGGCTATTTAGAGAGGGAATTTTCATGTTGTAGAGGGGGGTCAAATTGGTGGAGAAAGTAGCTTTAGTGAATTTCTAGTTCCTATAGCTGTTGATTCATTTTTCTTTGTATTCTAGTTCAAGTTCATGCTTGTAATTTTGGTGGTGTGCAAGAGGATTTCATTATTCCTTTTCCTTGCTTGGGAATTCATACATGTAACTTATATACAGATTTTGAGAAGAATA
This sequence comes from Thuja plicata, assembly GCA_018584345.1. NCBI lineage: Eukaryota > Viridiplantae > Streptophyta > Pinopsida > Cupressales > Cupressaceae > Thuja > Thuja plicata. The sequence continues at coordinate 2,661,566 of MU226028.1, forward strand.
TAGTGACCCACTTTGTACATACATCTTATTGTGATCATCTGTTCAATTTCCTTTTCAATTTTCTGCATATAAGAGTAATACCTTTGGAATATGGTTTAGTGAATTGCATTGATTCCTATTCTATATTACACAATATAAGCCTTTTGCAGAATATGCATGTTGTCAATGGTAAAAGTATTTCTTGTTGTCAAACCCTAGTTGTCACCTTCCAATTAACCTATGTATTAAGTACTGAATGATAATGCAGAGATCCATCAGGGTATGATAAGTGAATGTCAGTTTGAAGCTTCAAAAGAATCTGAATCTCCTTGGTGTATCACCTTTTTCTAGTTTTTATGCAAGTTCAATTTTAAATCTCTCATCCCTTTTCTCAGTTAAATTTTTAATCAGGAGGTGATATTCCATATTAGATAGGAACCGGCCTAGAATCCAGAGATTCTTCCTCATCCATAGTTCACCCATAGCTAGAGGAAGTTTCCATTTTCAGATAGAATTTTCATGAAGCCTTAATGCCTGATTTAGGGTGACAATTCTAATCCTGAACAGTTTTTGGCACCCCCGATGGGACCGCAAACTGCTTCTCAGTTCTGATTTAAGTTCTGTGATTGATTTTAGCTCTTAGTGTGGATTTTAATGAGAAGAACTCCAACAAGATCAAACAAGCAAAGATTTGTGTACCAGGAGTTACAGTCAAGCAGAAGAGGAGGAAGATCATCTAGAGGTGGAAGAACATTACAAGATCCAAGAGGTGCTTTGTTGAATTCAAATTTTTCTTCATTTGATAATCCCATTTTTGAAGATCAAGCTATGAATTTAGAAGAACTTGAGGTTATTATTGAAGAAATCAATCTTCCTGAAGATCTGAGTGTTCCTACTTATTCTGGATCAGAGTTTCCAAGTATTGAAGATTTGTCTATAAATAATTCTATTTTTGGAGCTTCTACAAGTGTTACTGTAGCAAATCCCCACAATTTGAAGACTTACTAAAGGAAGGTAGTTCAACATACTCAACCTCCTGTCATACCTGCTATTTAGCAACAAGTACCACCAGTAGAAAGAATGGAAAGAAATATTCCTTTTGTCCCTTTTGATCAAGGTAGTCCTCTCCGGATTGCAAATCACAACAATATACCTTTGGCTGCCTTGAGAGGTTTTCCATCATTCACCGGAGAAGGTCAAGTGAAAACTATTGAACACATCAAATATATTGCATCCTTATGCAATGTCCACCATGTCATGGAGGAAGATGCAGCTATGAAGCTGTTGGTTGCATCACTTAAAGGTAAAGCTCTTCACTAGTTCAGAAATCTTCCAATAAATTCTATTGCTACATGGGATGTTTTTGGGGAAAATCTTTCTAAGTTTTTTGAGGATAAATCTAACAATTTTTATTTAGTAGAGAAATTAACTACTATCAAAAGGGCTCCTCAAGAAGAGTTAAGTGATTTTAATCTCAGACTCCAGAAAACTTGGAATAGGATTCCTGCCACAGTAAGACCCTCTACCGAATATGCTTTTCTATACTTTCTCAAAAGCTTGAATAGTGAAATTTCAGTAATGATCCAGTCCATGGGAGAAAATTCTTTACCTCAGGCCTATGATATTGCAATTAGAGCAAAGAATAGTCTAATTCAGGCAGGAAAGATAGCTCCTAGGCCACCCATGCCTTACTTTCCCAATATCCAACCCAATATGCCATTGATTACTCCACCATTAGCTCCATTGCCATCTTACAAAAGTGAAGAAATTATGCCTATGGTCCCTCCTAGTGAATTGGAAAGTATATAAAATATCCAGCAAAAGATTGAGAGCTTGGTACAAAATTTTGGGAATGAATTAGTGTTCTTAAAAAGGCAGCAAAGCCATCTCGTAGCCTATACTCAAAATCAATTTGCTAGTTCCTCATCTCAGTAGCCTAATCAGCCCAGTTATCAAGGAAATAAGCAGCAATATCAAGGGAATAGTAATGCAAATAGGCAAAACTGGAATCAAAGGCCTTATAGTCCTTACAATCCAGCACCTCTCAATGTTGTTAGAGATATTGTTCCTAGACATAATAACCTTGTTACAGATTATGAGTGGTGTTATCCTTGTAATGAAAAACATAATCAGTCTAAGTGTACTAATGGAGTGCTCAATCAAGCCTTAATGGTTTAGAGTATCATAGATTCACAACCTACTGAAGAGGCTCAACAACACTATGATACATCTGCTCCTGACACTACATTCCTCAATTGGCAAGAGGAAGAGTTCTGTGGAGTAAATGGTGACTCATCCATATCAGCAAATACCAGAGCCAAGAAGAGAGCAATCAACTGCTGGAATAGCTGCTACAAATCAATCATCACTCACTCAACCAGTTTCAATCCTAAAGGGAGCCTCTACTCATGCAAATCAAACAATGCAGTATCAAAAGCAGCCGGATCAGAGTATTAGTAAGTCTCCTCAGAAGGTACAATTTGTTATTCCTTACAACATTGTTGATAATATGAAAAAGATGAATGTTTCTATTTACATGTGGGATTAATTAGCTATTCCAAGGAAAAATGATTTATTAAAGGAGGAACTATCAAAAGGAATAGAAATTCCACATCAAGCTGTAAACAATCCTCCTAGAGTGGTCTTGGCCAATTCAAATCCTCTAGTGGTTCAGGATGAAGCAGTCAAAAAGAAGGAAAAGAATATTGGTAAAGTACAGTAGCAAGAATTACAAGAAAGTAAAAATGCTACAGATTTAAAGTAGCCAACAATACCAACTGAAAGAAAATCAGCAAATATGTAGAAGGTGACAGACAAGGGAGGTAAGAAACCTGCAAATGTTAAGCCTCCTCCTTTCTATGTTTCTTTAATCATTGGAAACAAATTAGTGCATAATTGTATGGTTGACAGTGGTGCAACCAGCACTGTCATGCCAAAGAGTATAGCTGATATATTGGATTTGAAGTATGAACCTCTTGAGAAAGGAGTTGTTCAACTTGATGGTTCTTCAGTTAAAACTTTTAGGGTTGTTAAAAATGCAAGTCTAAGTCCAAATTTCTCCATTTCCCAAGATATCTTTGTCATAGATCTGCCTCCTTACTTTGCTCTATGTTTATCAAGCTACTTCACAGCCAAGATAGATGGACCTTTCTCATCAGATTGGTCTCACCTGTATTTCATAACTAGGTATGGTACTAAGGTGACCATAAAGTTAGAATCATGGGCCAAAGACCATATAGAGCCTTACAATCCCAGCCCCATAAATGCAAGTTGTGTGATCATGGATCTAGATGAAATCAATGAGAGTCCATCTTATAACACACAAACTGAAGAATATCCCGATATGGTTCTTGATGAATGGGCAGCTAGAAATGACCAAGAAATGGATGTGTTTGATGCTGGTTTTGGAAATTACATGATTTAGAATCTGATTCAGTAGTTCCTAATTTGATTAAAAACCCAAAATCTGAATATGATGTATCTAACCAGCTTTGGGATTTGTATTTTGATGGGTCAAGGAATAAGGATGGAGTTGGTGCAGAGGTTATGCTAGTTTCACCTAATGGTGATAATTTTTATGCTGCATTTAAGTTATCTTTTCCTTGTTCTAACAATGTGGTTGAATATGAAAGTTTAATCTAGGGATTAGAATGGGCAAGATTAAGAGGAATCAAATGTTTAAGAGCATTTGGTGATAGCAAGATTATTGTTGAGCAGGTGAGAGGCATCAATACTTTTAAAAATGATCTGCTTAAGATGTATAAATCTAGAGTTTCTGATATTCTAGATGAATTTGGTGCTTTCAACCTGATTTCAATTCCTAGAAGGGAAAATACACATGTTGATAGGCTCACTGGTATTCATGCTAATATTGCAATAAAAAAAAATAAAGGAATAATTTCAGACCAGTTACATATTAAGATAATTGTCAGGCCATCCATCCCAGATAATGACATTTATTGGAAAGTTTTCAATACTGATGAACATATCCTAAGTTTTTTGACAAAAACAGATGGTTTTTCAGCTTCAAGAGATAACAAAAACATTCAGCAAATAGAAGACCAGATTATTCAATTGAAAACCAATAAATTGCCAAAGGGATTAGTAAGCTTGGAATCAGCTTTTAATTGTGATGACCAGTTTAGAAAGGGTAAAACCATCCTGATGATTGAAGAAGATCATTATGAAGAAGTGGAAATTTTTAAAGATAAGCGGTTGAAGGTTGGTAAAATAAATTCTCCTAAAGAAAAAGAACTGTTTATTGATCTTTTTAGAGAATATAATGATGTTTTTGCATGGGATTACTCTGATCTAAAAGGTTTTGATCCTGAATTAACTTAGCATACTATAGAATTGGAACCTAATGCTAGGCCAATTAGACAAAAGCAAAGACCTATAAACCCTAAATTAGAGCCATTAATGCTAAAAGAGATGAGAAAAGTCCTGGATGGTGGTATCATGTTTCCTATTAAGCACACATCTTGGGTTTCTAACTTAGTACCAGTAAGAAAGAAGAACAGAGAGATAAGACTTTGTGTAGATTTTAGAGACCTTAATAGGGCATCTCTAAAAGATAGACACCCTCTTCCTTCCATGGAACATATTTTACAATATGTTTCAGGTTTTGAGAGATTCTCACTCTTAGATGGATATTCTGGTTATAATTAGATTTTAGTTAAGGAATCTGATCAGTTTAAAATAGATTTTACAACTAAATGGGGTACTATGGCCTACAGAAGAATTCCATTTGGGTTGTCAAATGCTGGAGGTACTTTTCAGAAAGCAATGGACATGGCTTTCAAGAACTTAATGTATAAATTTGTTCTGGTTTATCTTGATGATGTGACAATTTACAACAAAGTTGCAAATTAGCATATTGATCATTTAAGACAAATATTGCAAAGATGTAGAGAATTTGGAATATCTTTAAATCCTAAGAAATCTGTGTTTGCAGTTCATGAAGGAAAAATCTTAGGATACCAAGTGTCTAAGGAAGGAACAACAATTGATCCTGAAAGAATTCATGCAATTCTTGATCTTTCATTGCCTAAACACAAGAAAGGATTGCAAAGTTTTATTGGGAGAATTAACTTTGTAAGGAGGTTTATCCCGGACATTGCAAACCTACTAAAACCATTGACCACAATGCTTAAAAAGGATATTCCTTTCAGCTGGACTAATGAAGGAAAGAGGAATTTTAAACTAATAAAACAGGCTTTGTCTTCAGCCCCTACTCTTGTTAATCCTGATTTTACTAAAGACTTCATTTTGTATGCCTATGGTGGTTCTGACACTATTGCAGCTATGCTGGTTCAAAAGAACGATGAAAAACAAGAGCAGCCAGTTGCATTTTTTAGCAAAGGTATGGATGATTATGAGAGAAGGCACACTTTTATTGAAAAACATGTACTTGCTGTTATTAAAGCTTTGAAGAAGTTTAAGCATTTAATTGCTAGAAATAGGGTGCACTTAATGGTAGCTCATCCTAGCATCAAGGAGTTTTTGTTGAACAAGGATGTTGATGAGAAAAGAGCTAGTTGGATAACAAGGGTTATGGAGTATGATGTTTAGATTCATGTAACTAAGCTTGTTAGAGGTAAAGGCCTTTGTGCACAAATGGAAAAAGAAGAAGAACAAATTAAAGCGTCTAAAGGATCTAAAAATTTACAAAGTGATATTGTATTGTTTAATGATCCTATCACTTGGTTATCAGATATGACCAGATTCTTGCAAATAGGACAATGCCCAAATAATCTTGATAAGGCAAAAAGGAGGTACTACAGGTTACAATCTATTCCCTATGTTCTTATTGATGGTGTTCTATATAGAAAAGATTATTC
>MU226028.1:2776392-2800274 GCA_018584345.1 Thuja plicata
GCAGTTTTACTTTGTTAGACTATCTCTAGCTGGGCTGGGTATCTTTCATGTCAGGAAAGATTCCGGGGAAGTGTTACAACTTCGTGGTAGGGTGGAAATGCACTCCCACAATATTCTCGCCCTAGCTGACTTTTATGAACAAGTTCTAAAGCACTTTTCAAAAGGACATTACCCTATAGTGCTATACGCATCTGAGATTCGACATGGTGGTATTTCTTGACTTTGAGGTTTACTTTTATCCTTATAAAATGAAAGAGCGTATTTGAAGCTAATATTAATCTTTTACTTTATGTCTCGACAGTTGGTCGAAAATCTACTGAGTTGTTATCTTGATATGAAAGTTTATTTCTACTTGTATTTGATGCGACATCTCTCTTTGTGATTTCTTAGGACACTCGACATATGGTCGACGTTTCGCTTGTCTTGAGCAAAGGTATGCTAATGTTTTCGACAGATATAGTCGAAATTGAATGTATGTTCTTTCTATTTAATAGGGAATCTATTGATATCTTGTCGACTTATGAAATCGACCATTGACTTGTTGACCGACTCCCTAAAGTTATGGGTTTTACTGATGTGGCTTTTAGTGTCAAAATTTCAGTCTTTACAATTTTATTCTGGAATCATTACTATAATTGATATGTTTAGTATGACATGTTTAAATTTCTATGTAAGTAGAAGATAGAAATCTGTGTGAATGATATCTTCAAGACCAATGACAAAATATTGTTATTTTTGTGTTTCAAGTAAACAGTATGTGAGATTAATCTTTTTCTTTTCTGCAAGAACGTAGTTTACTCCATAAAAGTTCTGATGAGGAATAGTACTGTAAAATAACTAGCGTATATGTTGAGCGGACCAATAATAAAATATAGAATTTTCCTGCCCTACTAGTTGTGTGTATGATTGTGTATGTTTTATGGGAGGGTGCTGAATGTGGGAACATTAGAGGAGGGTAGAAATGATTGTATACATCTGCCTGCCAGTAGAAACCTGGCGTAACATGCTTTGGCCAAAGCGTATTGCATATGTTTTTCTTTATATGCTAGTTGTTTGAATCATCCCTTTCCCACATCCGTGTTAGTTCTACTAGTAGACATAGGTGTTAGTAGATATGTTCATGGCTGCACCAGATCCATCCGACTCTCCAGCGTCGGTTGCTAGGCTTCTTTGGCAGGGTCGGCGCGTTCTTCGTGTCAGGAAGAACCCCGGGGAAGCTAACCACTCCGTGGTTGGGCGGTTAAAGTGCCTGAGCGACACTCCCGTCTCGAGACATCGGATTGACACTTGTCAGAAGGCTTATGTGATAGGGACATACAAATGGATAGAGGTCCAAGGTATACACTTGTGATTTGGTTTTACGTACTATTTCCTATTTTACTTATCTATGATGCATCCATGTACTGAGATGTATTGATGTCTGGCGTGCAGGTCAGCATCCAAATGTTGTATGATGACACTTAATGAACAAGCATTTATTGTACCCCTTTGTAATTAATGAATTATCGATGTGTGGGTCGATTTCCCCTTTGTAATTTATATAACATTTTTATGATCATTTGATGTTCAACTTGTGTCTGTTGTGATGACATAATTGTATAATATATTCTTGTGGTTCAGGATGATACCGATGTGTAGGTCAAAAACCAGTGTTAAGATCTTTAATTTATGATAATTTTATGGTTCATTTGTCTATGTGTATTTTCGACAATGTTTTATTATCCACATTTCTGCATTTTACATTTCCGTGTGAGTTGGCATCTTTTGTGAAAAACTAGTCTTTACAGTACCGATGTTTTGTTCATTCATACACAATACACATGTTTGAAAGCATGGTAATCTACATTTATTCTAAAACGCCAGGTACTTGAAGCCCAAAAAACCACCTATTATTGCTTCCAACCTGAAATTACTTTTTCTTTGATTGAGTTTTATCATTTTACATCAAATGTTATTTCACATGTACTATTTCGAAGTAGATGGAAAACACATATTTCATTTATACTTCTAGCAAATCTTGCTCAAATTTGAAAGATTTTATAGTGGTTAGTTTCCACGTTCTTAATTGTATGGGCCTGCATATACAGATTTGAATTTTATGTAAACATCTATTCTTGAAAATTCAATAAGTTGATGTCATATATTCCTTTGCTGCAACATTTATGGTAATTTTTCCTTTACAATGAAAATTTTGTGCTTCTTACAACATTAAAGTCCTATAGAGATAAGGACAAAAAAATGTCATGACTCGACCTTGCAATTCCTAGTTTTTAGTTTGATTACGCGACTTTTGGTACTGGTTGACCTAATCACTATATTTCAACTACGTCATTTAGTTATGTTCTAGTGTAGATTTACTTGTTGATGCTTTGCTTAATGATCAATGGTGATTGCTAAGTACGTTATGATGTGCTTATTATTACGATGTTAAGTTATTATGTGAAATAGATGCTTAACCTTTACTATTATTACTTTCATTTTGTAAAAGTGGAATTATGATAAATTAGCAATAAATGTGATGGTTTATGGGTTATAGCATTTAAATGAAATATTTTGAAATAATAATTTATCACGTACTAATGTAATGATTTGGTTTTGAGTGTGTCTGTATGGATGCAGGGTGAAGGCAGGGGTGTGGTTGAGGTATAGAAGGCTACCTCTCAGTCCTGGAGAGTAAAGATTGTCTGGTTGGCCTGGTCCCTGCACACACCACCTAGAAAATTTATTATTTTGCTAACGTGTTATTTTCTTAAATTTATTGTTTTGAATGCCTAGGTGAATGGAAACAAAGAAATGAATATTTTAATTTCATATGAGCACTTATAGTAGATGCATTGTGAACTTAGGATAGTGCTTCTTATTTTCTTCTATCTCTCCCTCCAACTTAAATGTGAACCTTGTGAAAATGTATAAAAATGAGTACTTTTAAATTGCATGTTCTTGCTACGTATGTGTGGGTTTTTTTTTTTTTTTTATGAATTTATATATTCACATATATTTGAAGTAGAAGAGGAGGGAAAGATTTATTTATTTTTTATCCGGAAGAATATGGAAACGGTTGAGAAGGGAAGGAGGGAAAGGTGGTTAAGGGGAGACCATACTCCTTAATTGGGGGCATGTGCTCTCCATCTCACAGTGTGGCTACCGCAGGTGAGCAGGGATTTTCCTCGGGAGTAGTAACAAAAATTTCAAAAAGACACAGAAAGAAGATAGGAAAGGAAGAATAACCTTGTGGGGAGGAGGAGGAGCAGGAGGAGTCGCTATGGTGGAAGACTGAAAAGGCTGGAATTCGGTGGAGTGCGACTGCCAAGTTCATTCCTGCTACTTCAAATATATCCAGGTTCACCATTACTTTTTTAGCTGTTGGAAACATTTGATATTGCATGTTCATGTTATAGCCTTATCTTCCATAGTTCATCTTAGAAATAAATCTGGATAGCTGAAAGTGTAGAGTGGAATCAGCAGCTGTAAATAGTGTTATGTTGCTCCTTTTCTTGTCTATTCCTTTCTTTTCTTCTTCCTTAATCTATGACCTTTAATCAGTCTTGTATGCACTTCCTAGTCATCTTTGATCTTTCATGTTCATAACCTCAGGGTGATTGGCTAATGTGTTGTAACTTCCTTGTTACTCTGTTATAGCGGCATTCGGCTAATACTTTCTTTGGTGCTGTAGTCCCTCCTCTGGGTTGTTTCCTTATTCCACATCTTATCTTAGCTGAGTTGGTGGAGTCTTTCTCTACATCTTGTCGCGGCTCTACTCTTCCAACCATGACTTGATATCCTTGTTTTAATTTTTTTACTTAAATCGTATTTTGGATTGTTACTACCGTGGAAGATGGATTCCTACATTGATGTTGGCATCTAAATGCCATCTCCATGGCTTTCTTATTTTCGGTGACCTTGCAGTTCCAGCGAGCCTCGAGTGCTTTAAACAATTCCTTCTTTGTCCGGTGTCGCTTGTCTTTCGTTTGAGATCACGTTGCTTGTTTTTTTTGGGTGTAGATCTCTTCTTTTCCCTTTTGTCGATGCTTGAGTACACCATGTAAGCCATAGTCATTTCATTGAGCTCATTACCAATTGCAATATAGAATACGGTTATGACTAGGTGCTCAGCAGCGAAGAGATGCCAGTCTATGTCACTGTTTAACAGTACCATGGCCGATTGTACCAATGTCTATCACCGATATGTGACATAGATTCAGTTGGTCAGTTTGACTATGTGTATCGTTCCTCTAGAGTGGAGAAGATTAGGATCTCTCTCCTTAATAACTTGAATGATTCTGAGTTAATACCAGTTGATTAAGGTTTCCTGTATCTTGTTTAGCGCTGATTCCATTGCCTTTTCATCTTAAAGCAGTGTGTGAAACTTTTCATTTTTATTCTATACTCAGTGCATTACTTTCCACTGAGGGTGCAACTAAGCCGTGTATCTCCGGGTGCTAGTTTTCTTTCGCTGTAATTGCAATTATATATTCATCACTGAAATCAAAGAAATTATTATTATTGGATTAACCCATCCCCGAGTGGAGATTTGGCAACAGTGTCCTATGTTAATTTATGAGTTTTACGTTTCAGCTTAGAAGGGTAATTTGTGTGTTTCTTGTAGAGAATCGGATATTCTAACATTATGGTAAATCAGCAAACCAATGTATAGAAGAAAAATTTATTTCTTATGTTTGTGTATATTTATTTCCATAAAGAAAAGTGCAAGTGGTATTAAATTTGACTGTAAAACATGAAATTGCTTGTCAATTAGAACATACATCAACAATGGTTTTTATTTCCTTTTATATAAATTTGGAAATCAATTTATTCCATACTTGTGTTAAACGGATTGTGTACTCATGTGGGAGGGTGTTGAATGTGGAGAATCAGGGGAGGGTAGAATTTTGTTTAAATTTTTGCCTGACAGTAGAAACTTGGTGATAATTGCTTTGGCCAAAGCATTGTGCATATGTTATTATTTATATACTGGTTATTTGATGCATCCCTCTGCCACATCCATGTTAGATCTACTAGTAGACATATGTGTTAGTAGTTTGTTCACGGCTCCACCAGATCCATCTGATCCTTCAGTGCCGGTTGCTAGGCTTCTCGAGCTAGGGTCAGTGTGTTCTTCATGTCAGGAAGAACCCCGGGGGAGCTAACCACTCTGTGGTTGGGTGGATAAAAGAGCCTGAGCTACATTCCTGTCTCGAGATAGCAGATTGACGCGTGTCAGATGGCTAAGGAGACAGGGACATATAGATGGACCGAGGTCCAAGGTATATTCTTATGTAATTATTCTATGCATCATTCTTTCACATCATGATGTCTTTGTTGCATCTATGTACTGAGATGCGCTGATGTATTGCGTGCAGGTCGACATCCAAATAACTGTGTATCACTTAATTGAAATAAACTGTACTGTTGTACTTATATTGATTGGAAGTCTGACATGCGGTCAACTCTTCCTTATTGTAATCGACATAGTAATTTTGGTCATGTGATGACCTAGATATTCATCCTTTATGATGTCCTTATTGTACAACTTATTCTTGTGAACCTTGGTTTTATCGACGTGAAGGTCAAAACTGTGAATCATATTCTATCTTTATGAATATACTTTAATTTTAACGGTCTCTATTTATTGTCGGCCATGTTCTTTTTTTGACCTTTCCGCTTTTCATGTTACTTATGTGATGTGGCATTTTGTGGCAAATCCAGTCTTTACATGTGGTATCAGAGCCATGTTTAACTCTGGGGCTTTGTTTTACTACTTGCCGAAGCTACCTATTTTGTGTGGATGCAGGATTTAATCTGTCATCATGAACATCCGAACTAGCAACAAGGTAGGATCTAGCAATGGTGCAAATGAACAACCTGAACAAAGGCTAGATCAGATTTTAGCCCTTTTGACCCAACAAGGGAATCTCTTGCAATAACAGGTTACACGTATGGATCACCTCGAGAATGACATGAGGGGTAGGCGGGATGAGACTCGTCAGAATGAGGAGCAAAGGAAATTGGAGGAGGATAGGAGGGTTGAGGATCAACAGAAGAGAGAAGCTGATCTCAAGGCTGCAGAGGTACCCGAAAACAGGGGCAAGATAGCTAAGGAGCTTAGCAAAGATTTGAAAAAGGTCACACCTCCTACCTTTAGTGGTAAGACCCTTGGGGATGATGCCGAAGCATGGATCATTTCCTTGGAGAAATACTTTCATGTTAGAAACTTCTCTGGACAATCTAGGGCGATGTGGGCTACCTTTCACCTGACAGGTGAAGCTGCGACTTGGTGGGAGAATGTGATGGCAGAAAAGAAACTTCAGCTAGGAGAGATATCCTGGGAGGAATTTCTACAGTTGTTTCACACGAGGTGGTTACCTCAGTTGTTCTTTGATAGGAAGGTCGCAGAATTTCAAAATTTGATTTAGGGAGTCCTGACAGTTACCCAATACCATGAGAGATTTTGTCATTTGGTGAAATATGTTCCCCAGTATCAACAGGATGAACGATTCAGGACTCATAATTTCATAATAGGGTTATGTCCTTAGGTGGGTACCGAAGTTGAGATCCATGAGCTGGAAACCATGGATTTTACACTGAGAAAGGCTCTTAGGCAGGAACAAAGGTTACAGAGTTTATCCAAGGTGAACACTAATAAGAAATCCAATAATAATCAGGGTTTTAAAAGAAAATATCAAGATAATAAACAACATAATGGTGGATGCCAACAAATCAGGAATATGAAGGGCAAAGGAAAAGGAAATTCAAGAAGGAATTCCTACAGGAACTCTCAGAACCAAAACCAGAACAAGGGAAATAATAGGGATTCCAATAGGTATGGAAACAGGAGGGACAAGCCAGAGGGAAAACAGGGACCCCAAGATGGATGTTATGTCTATGGAGGTGATCATTTTGCTGCTAGATGCCCACAATGTTTAGATCATAAAGGCTTTCAAGCACAACACCACATTCATGCAGCCATTGATCACAGGCAGGCTGATTTTCAAGCTACCCCTATTCAGATGACTGGTAAGCTTTTTGGTCAAAATGTTTCAATTTTAATAGATACAGGAGCTACTGAATGCTTTGTAGATCCTAAAGTTGTATCTAGGCTTTCAGTTAGAGTAGGATTTATGGCTGAACCTTGGATTGTAGAATATGGCAATAGGGCAGAGCGTCGGGTAGAGCAGTGTTTATCATGCAGTGAGTTGGAACTTCCTAGTTTTATCACACAAGTCAATCTTTATGTCACCCCTTTTGGATCATATGATGTTATCCTAGGCAGCAATTGGCTAACTGAACATAAGGCAATTGTAGATTGTAGAGACAAGTCAGTTGTATGTTTTGATGATGAGGGAAGATCAACTGTAATAAGAGGTGTGAAACGACCTATGGAACTGAGGCAGATTTCTGCTATGTAGTTAAAAAGAGAAAAGAAGGGATGTATGTTATATGTAGCTCATGTCAAGGACATTGACGCAACTCCTAGTGAGAATGATTCTCCCTTACTACAGGAATTTCGGGATATATTTCCAGAAGAATTGCCTGAATTACCTCCAAAGAGAGAATTTGATTTCTCCATCGATTTGATGCCTAGAATTGAGCCACAATCTAAGGCTCCGTACAGAATGGCTACTACCGATATGTATGAACTGAAGGTTCAACTCCAAGAACTTTTGGACAAAGGATTTATACGCCCTAGTGTATCACCATGGGGAGCCCCGGTGATCTTTGTTAAAAAGAAGGATGGTACTTTGCGACTATGCATTGATTACAGAATGCTCAACAAAGTGACCATCAAAAATAGGTATCCTCTTCCACGAATACAGGAGTTATTTGACCAAATGAAAGGTGCTACTATGTTTTCTAAGATCGATTTGAGATCGGGATATCATCAGCTCCAGATTAAGGATGAGGACATATCAAAAACTACTTTCAGAACCCGGTATGGGCATTATGAGTTTGTTGTCCTACCATTTGGATTAACGAATGCTCCTGCCACTTTTATGAATCCTATGAACAGTGTTTTCAGAGACTATTTAGATAAGTTTGTGGAGATTTTTATAGATGACATCCTGATTTAGTCTAAGAACATGGAAGAACATGAAGAACACTCGCGCATAGTCTTATAGTGCCTGAGAGACAAGAAATTATATGGTAAACTATCAAAGTGTTCATTTTATCAGAAAGAGATTCATTATCTAGGGCACATCATATCTACAGACGGAATTGCAGTAGATCCTGCGAAGATTAAGGCTATACTTGAATGGCCTGCTCCTAGCAATGTGAGCGAAGTTTGAAGTCTCATGGGATTGGCTGGTTACTACAGGAAATTTGTGGAGGGATTTTCCAAGATAGCTGCTCCCATTACATCTCGTCAGAGAAAAGGGAAATGATTAGAGTGGACAGAGACATGTGAGAAAGCTTTTTAGTTATTGAAACAGAAGCTCACATCCGCTCCCATTTTAGTTGTACCTGACCCTAATGGACAATTCACTGTGATTACAGATGCTCAAGGAGAGGGTTTGGGTGGTGTGCTGATGCAAGATGGAAGAGTAGTGGCTTTTGAGTCAAGGAAACTGAAACAACATGAGGTAAATTATGCTCCGCATGATTTGGAATTGGCTGCTATTGTACATGCCTTACAGATGTGGAGCCACTACCTATTGGGTAAGCCTTTTGAGCTAAAGATAGACCATATGGGACTGAGATATATTTTCACGTAGCTCAATCTGAATGCAAGGCAAAGATGTTGGTTAGAGTTTTTGAGTGAATATGATTTTGGCATTGAATACATTAAGGGTAAAGAAAATAGAATGGCAGATGCTCTTAGCAGGCGAAGGCAAATTTCTGCTATCTCTACCTCTAGGACATGCCTGAGAGAGCAGGTGTTGCTTAATCTTCTAGGAGATGACCATTATGAGTTGGTCAAATCTGCTTTGCAGAATGATCCATCAGATTACTGTTTTGACAGATGCAGTTTTGAGGATGATGGTGTTTTGAGATACCAGAATAGGATGTACATTCCTGACCGTGCAAGGTTGAGGAAAGTGGTACTTGAGGAGATGCATTGCGCTCCATTTTTAGGGCATCTAGGGGTAAATAAGATGATTTCCGATTTGAGGCCATTGTATTTTTGGCCAGGGCTTAAGCGTGATGTGACAGCTTACATAGCCCAGTGTTTGGAATGCCAGCGAGTCAAGGTTGAGCATGTCCATCCAGAAGGATTACTATACCCACATGATATTCTTGAATATAAGTGGCAAGTTATCAGTATGGACTTCATACAGGGATTACCCATGACCAAACAGAGGCATGATGTCATTTTGGTTGTAGTTGATAAACTAACCAAGGTGGCTCATTTCATTCCAAGAAGCTTGAAAGATGGATCCTTGGCTTTGGCCAAGAAGTTTGTGCATGAGATTTTTCATCTTCATGGTGTACCAGAGACTATTATATCTGATAGAGACACTCGGATCACATCAAGGTTCTAGACAACCTTGAATGCTTCCTTGGGTACACGTCTCAATTTTAGCACAGCCTACCATCCACAAACGGATGGACAGACAGAAAGAGTGAATCAAGTGGTAGAGGATTTGCTCTGAATGTGATGCATGGACCAGCAGTACAAGTGGGAAGAGTATCTTCCCTTGGTAGAGTTTGCATACAATAACTCTTACCATGCTTCTCTAGGTATGGCACCATTTGAGGCACTTTATGGGCGTAAATGTCGTGTCCCTATGAGCTGGGACAGAATTGAGGACATGATTGTGATTGGTCTTGATATGTTACAAGAGATGGAAGAACAGATGGCTTTGATCTGAGATAGGCTGAAGGAAGCCGCGGATTGACAAAAGAGCTATGCAGACAAGAACCATACTTTTAGACAGTTCCAAGCAGGGGACAAAGTGTTCTTGCGTGTGCGACCCCATAAGAGTTCCATATCCTTCGGCAAGGCTTCCAAGCTTGCGCCGCGTTATGTGGGACCCTTTGATGTTTTGGAAGTCATCAACCCAGTTGCTTACCGACTTTCTCTACCACCCGCTCTGGCCCAGATTCATAATGTTTTTCAAGTTTCTTTGTTGAAACCTTATCATCCAGATGCTTCACATATTTTGGATTGGCATGCCTTGTAGGTTCAGGAGCCGGGGGTAGTGCAGTTGGAGCCTACTTGGCTCGTTGATAAACGTACTATCCAAGTGCGCAACAGAGATGTTTTGCAGTACAAGGTCCAGTGGGACCAATTCTCTATTGAGAGTGCTACATGGGAGGATGCAGAGGATGTTCACAGATCCTTTCCTCATTTCTTCTCATAGGCTTTTTGCTATTTCACTAAGATGTATATGATTATGTGTGGTGTGTTTCTTCTAGTACATTTTGATGTGACATCGGGTCAATGTCTTCTCCTAGTTGGGAGGGATGTCATCACTCGACCTTGCGATTTATGGTTTTCAATTTGATTATGCAACTTTTGGTACTGGTTGACCTAGTCGCTATATTTTGACTATGTCATTTAGTTATGTTCTAGTGTAGATTTACTTGTTGATGCTTTGCTTAATGATCAATGGTGATTGCTAAGTACGTTATGATGTGCTTATTATTACGATGTTAAGTTATGATGTGAAATAGATGCTTAACCTTTACTATTATTACTTTCATTTTGTAAAAGTGGAATTATGATAAATTAGCAATAAATGTGATGGTTTATGGGTTATAGCATTTAAATGAAATATTTTGAAATAATAATTTATCACGTACTAACGTAATGATTTGGTTTTGAGTGTGTCTATATGGATGCAGGGTGAAGGCGGGGGTGTGGTTGAGATAGAGAAGGCTAGCTCACAGTCTTGGAGAGTATAGATGGTCTGGTTGGCCTAGTCCCTGCACACACCACCTAGAAAATTTCTTATTTTGCTAACGTGTTATTTTCTTAAATTTATTGTTTTGAATGCCTAGGTGAATGGAAACAAAGAAATGAATATTTTAATTTCATATGAGCACTTATAGTAGATGTGTTGTGAACTTAGGATAGTGCTTCTTATTTTATTCTATCTCTCCCTCCAACTTAAATGTGAACCTTGTGAAAATGTATAAAAATGATTACTTTTAAATTGCATGTTCTTGCTACGTATTAGTGGGTTTTTTTTTTTTTTTTTTTTTTTTATGAATTTACATATTCACATATATTTGAAGTAGAAGAGGAGGGAAAGATTGNTTTGTGGGTTTTTTTTTTTTTTTTTTTTTTTTATGAATTTACATATTCACATATATTTGAAGTAGAAGAGGAGGGAAAGATTGATTTATTTTTTATCCGGAATAATATGGAAACGATTGAGAAGGGAAGGAGGGAAAGGTTGTTAAGGGGAGACCATACTCCTTAATTGGGGGCATGTGCTCTCCATCTCACAGTGTAGCTACCGCGGGTGAGCAGGGATTTTCCTCGGGAGTAGTAACAAAAATTTCAAAAAGACACAGAAAGAAGATAGGAAAGGAAGAATAACCTTGTGGGGAGGAGGAGGAGTAGGAGGAGTCGCTGTGGTGGAAGACTGAAAATGCTGGAATTCGGTGGAGTGCGATTGCCAAGTTCATTCCTGCTACTTCAAATATATCCAGGTTCACCATTACCTTTTTAGCTATTGGAAACATTTGATATTGCATGTTCATGTTATAGCCTTAGCTTCCATAGTTCATCTTAGAAATAAATATGGATAGCTGAAAGTGTAGAGTGGAATCAGCGGCTGTAAATAGTGTTATGTTGCTCCTTTTCTTGTCTATTCCTTTCTTTTGTTCTTCCTTAATTTATGACCTTTAATCGGCCTTGTATGCACTTCCTACTCGTCTTTAATCTTTCATGTTCATAACCTCAGGCTGATCGGCTGATGTGTTGTAACTTCCTTGTTACTCTGTTATAGCGGCATTCGGCTAATACTTTCTTTGGCACTGTAGTCCTTGCTCTAGGTTGTTTCCTTATTCCACATCTTATCTCAGCTGAGTTGGTGGAGTCCTTCTCTACATCTTGTCGCAGCTCTACTCTTCCAACCATGACTTGATATCCTTGTTTTAATTGTTTTGCTTAAATCATATTTTGGATTGTCACTACCGTGAAAGATGGATTCCTACATTGATGTTGGCATCTAAATGCCATCTCCACAGCTTTCCTATTTTCGGTGACCTTGCAGTTCCAGTTAGCCTCGAGTGCTTTAAACAATTCCTTCTTTGTTCGGTGTCGCTTGTCTTTCGTTTGAGATCACGTTGCTTGTTTTTTTTGGGTGTAGATCTCTTCTTTTCCCTTTTGTCGATGCTTGAGTACACCATGTAAGCCGTAGTCGTTTCATTGAGCTCATTACCAATTGCAATATAGAATACGGTTATGACTGGGTGCTCAGCAGCGAAGAGATGCCAGTCTATGCCAGTCTATGTCACTGTCTAACAGTACCATGGCCGATTGTACCAATGTCTATCACCGATATGTGACATAGATTCGGTTGGTCAGTTTGACTGTGTGTATCGTTCCTCCAGAGTGGAGAAGATTAGGATCTCTCTCCTTAATAACTTGAATGATTCTGAGTTAATACCAGTTGATTAAGGTTTCCTGTATCTTGTTTAGCGTTGATTCCATTGCCTTTTCATCTTAAAGCAGTGTGTGATACTTTTCATTTTTATTCTGTACTCAATGCATTACTTTCCACTGAGGGTGCAACTAAGTCATGTATCTCCAGGTGCTAGTTTTCTTTCGTTGTAATTGCAATTATATATTCATCACTGAAATCAAAGAAATTATTATTATTGGATTAACCCATCCCCGAGTGGAGATTTGGCAACAGTGTCCTATGTTAATTTATGAGCTTTACGTTTCAGCTTAGAAGGGTAATTTGGGTGTTTCTTGTAGAGAATCAGATATTCTAACATTACGGTAAATCAGCAAACCAATGTATAGAAGAAAAATTTAATTCTTATGTTTGTGTATATTTCTTTCCATGAAGAAAAGCGCAAGTGGTATTAAATCTGACTGTAAAACATGAAATTGCTTGTCAATTAGAACATACATCAACAACAGTTTTTATTTCCTTTTATATAAATTTGGAAATCAATTTATTCCATACTTGTGTTAAACGGATTGTGTACTCATGTGGGAGGGTGCTGAATGTGGAGAATCAAGGGAGGGTAGAATTTTGTTTAAATTTCTGCTTGCCAGTAGAAACCTGGTGATAATTGCTTTGACCAAAGCATTGTGCATATGTTATTATTTATATGTTGGTTATTTGATTCATCCCTCTGCCACATCCGTGTTAGATCTACTAGTAGACATATGTGTTAGTAGTATGTTCACTGCTGCACCAGATCCATCCAATCCTTCAGCGCCGGTAGCTAGGCTTCTCGGGCTAGGGTCGGTGTGTTCTTCGTGTCAGGAAGAACCCCGGGGGAGCTAACCACTCCATGGTTGGGCGGATAAAAGTGCCTGAGCCACATTCCCATCTCGAGATAGCAGATTGATGCGTGTCAGATGGCTAAGGAGACAGGAACATACAGATGGACCGAGGTCCAAGGTATATTCTTTTGTAATTATTCTATGCATCATTCTTTCACATCATGATGTCTTTGCTGCATCTATGTACTAAGATGTGTTGATGTCTGACATGCAGGTCGACATCCAAATCACTGTGTATCACTTAATTGAAATAAACTGTAATGTTGTACTTAGATTGATTGGAAGCCTGACATGCACTCAACTCTTCCTTATTGTAATCGACATAGTAATTTTGGTCATGTGATGACCTAGATATTCATCCTTTATGATGTCCTTATTGTACAACTTATTCTTGTGAACCTTGGTTTTATCGACATGAAGGTCGAAACTGTGAATCATATTCTATCTTTATGAATATACTTTAATTTGAATGGTCTCTGTTTATTGTCGACCATGTTCTTTTGTCGACCTTTCCGCTTTTCATGTTATTTATGTGATGTGGCATTTTGTGGCAAATCCAGTCTTTACAAAAAAGGACTTTGAACAAATCCATTTTTTTATATATTCTATGGTCTTAGAAAGCCATGATAACACATCTTTACAAAATTCTACCAAACAATTTAGTACCATTAAATTGACCATCCACATCTTTTCGACATACCCATTGCACATCAAGGTGCGATTACTAGTTATAAATAAAATTACTAATAACTAAACTATAAACAACATGAACAATTTCTCTTATTTTCTTTATTTGATCTTTACGCACGTTGACAATGTGAAAAGCAAAATGAGCACAAATAGCCTTCGCTTCAAAAGTTGAGCCCAACAAGAGGATTAATACGCTGAAACATGGAGAAGAGAAAGGAGGTCTGAAACAACTTTTCAAGTGGGAATCCCATACGCCATTTAGTTTTGAAGTGACAGCAACACAAAACCTTTCCTTTCACAGTCCTCGAATAAGCTTTGACCAGAGCCTTGAATGTGCATAGTATGTTGATTTAGCTCCTACAAAATTGTGTTATCATATACTCCACGGGAACAAATCTCTGTTCACACAAAGATAGATGAGTAGTGTCAGCGTGATGTCATGGTATGCAAACATTTATGAGCGCCGCTTCCATCTTTCAGCGTTCGATACATTCCCACTCGCGAGCTTCCAAGTCTGCAGGCAATGTGAATTCAATCAGTACAGTAAAACGCGTAGGGCTTTCTTTATAAGCTGGGCCCGACGGACGATTTTGATACTCTTCTTAATGATAGATTGAATAATGGCGATTTGCGCTTACATTTTCTTGATGACAATTATGAAGAGAATAGGATGGATATGCTAATCTTTCATGCCAATATGATCAAATTCAGAAGATTTCTTTGTCTTTTCTGTGATGCGAACTATAGTTTAGCTCTAGAAAATCAATATTAAGTATACTTTCCGTGATGAGCAATAATGTAACTATAACGAGTTTTTCGAAGTGTTAAAGTTAATCTTAATGGATAGGTTTGGAAAAAATAAAGTGCCATATGATAGAACAATAATATTAAATGATGTAATATTTGAGGAAAATCATGATGAATACGAAGAACTACAAGGATGGATCTATCATTTTGGATAATCAAAGTCAACAATAAAGAGTAATTATACGAAGTGTTTGTAGACTGAATAATAATAATTATTCTTCTGCAAAATTAGCTATGTAGTGTCTTACGAAAACAAATCTAAAAAATTCTAAAATTCTAGATAGCATAGAATTTTCCAAGTATAAATTAAATGACTGAGCTTCAAATTAATATTTCAAATAAAAATGGTCATGAGAATGTCGATGATAAGCTATTACTCAGTGGGAATGATTATATTATAATTTTGGTGCAAATTAGCCATGTAAGGGAATAGGTTGATTTTGATTTTTGATTTAAACTATACAATTAATTGATTAAATCAATTATATAGCTTTGATTTATCCCTTTTAGGTTTATATTTAATTAATTGATATATTTATTAATTGATCCTTTGATTTGCTGTGATTTAGTCCCATTTGATTGAATTAGTCCATTTGATCTGATAAATTGTCCTTTTGATTTGATAAAATTGCTTTTTGATTTGATTTTAAATACACCCAACGTCTAACAAGGTATAGGACATGAAAGATGGATGAGCAAGCTGATATATTTAGGTATGAAAAGGTCATGATAGATGAAACGTGTGTAGTGAATGCAACCTGTAGGACCATCTCCTCAAGATAACCCAAGCTAAGGAAAAAGGGTATAGCAATGTGAAGCATGTTTTGGATAAGAAATGAAAGCCACTAATGCAGTGCTAGATAGCATGTAGGTTAACAACCTGATGTCATGAAAGTGGGTAGTCCAAAAGAGTGGACGTGTCAAGAGGATTTTGAGAACTTGTTTTGCATTTTATGTCCTTCATTTCGATCAAGACCAAAGGGATCAATTTGGATATAATAGGGATAGGATAACACAATTAGGATAAAAGAATGATGAAGGCTATGAGGGGATGGTTTGGGATTATAGAAAGACTACCAAGGAATAATGAAGGTAGAATTGGGAATAAGCAAGATCATGATAGGGTAACATACATGCCACAAGTAAATCGATGGAAAGGATAACGGATGTCCAGATATGTGATGCTCATGGATATGTTCAACCTTGTCAAGATCAAAGGTGAAAGAATTAATATAGATGCAAGTAGGATAAATGGTAGAATATGGAAGATGGAGGATAGCATGGATGAAACTTGCCCCCAAGTGTAGAGTGCAAGTGGGAGGAATTACGCATGACGCCTATTTGCTAGGTTTTCATCATGGTACTTGTCCAAGGCACCGCAAGAAGTAGTTTTCACCATAGGATGAATTTATTTCTCTTTACTTTTTCTATCAAGGTGCCTATTTACCAGGTTTTCACCAAGGTACTTTTTCTCATTTTTTTTCAAAATTTTCTCTTTTTTTTTGTATTTTTCAATATTTCTCCAACATCTAGATCTTTGGACAATGCCCTTCTGAAATATATGCTATAATAAAGCATGGATATGGATAGGACGCTCAAAGATATCGATAAGGTGAT
The DNA here is from genome assembly GCA_018584345.1 of Thuja plicata. Taxonomy (NCBI): domain Eukaryota; kingdom Viridiplantae; phylum Streptophyta; class Pinopsida; order Cupressales; family Cupressaceae; genus Thuja; species Thuja plicata. The sequence goes on from MU226028.1 coordinate 2,792,921, forward strand.
GAAAAAAGATATATATGAAGGATAAAGGTAGATGGTTGTTAAGGTTTTATGTCATAGATTGGAGAAGAAAGATGGAAAGATGGAAAATAGGTGTTGGATAATGGATATGAGGATAAGAAGCATGTATGTTGTGGATGAAAATTTTGGAAAGATCAACTTTGACACACATTTTGAAGGGTGGTGGAATGATGGAAGAACAATGGATGAAGGAGGTGAGGATGTACCTAAGATAGTGAATTTTGGGATATAGGAAGCCAAAGTAGACTTGGAAAGTGGAAAATGTTTGGAAGGAGATGAAATGAAAGCCTTTGGAAGCTTGAATGTCAACTTTGATTTTTCTTTTGTGTGAAATTATTTCAAAAGTGACTTAGGAATCCTCATAGTTTTTTATTTTTCTTTCTTTTGTGATTCTTGTGAATGCATTTCTTCAATGACGGATTTAGAAACCCACATTTTCTTTGATTTTTATTTTTTCTTTGTGGACCTTTGTGGTCTCTTTGATATTTCTTTTTTTCTTTTCATTCACATGTCGATTAGATTGGACATGGTGATCTTTATAAACACGTGGATTCTTGAATTTTTGATTATTATGTTGCACATCCAAATTGCTTCCAAAAGACTTGGGAATTTTGGGTGAATAGGAATAATATGGAGGGTTCAAATGGATTGGTGTTTGGACATTCTTCTACTATGTGTGCGTTCATTGATCTTGATACATGGTAGGGTAAGTGAATGGAGAGCTAGGGATGGTAGGAATGGTTGATGGAGCAATATATGGACCGAATATGGATGGAAGGGATGAAGACATTAGTTTTGGGATATAAGAACCCAAAATGGATTTGGAGAATGGTGAAGGCTGATGGTTGCATTTGAATGGAGGGAGATAAGATGCGAAAGGGATATCAACATCTTTGGAGTGAATTGCATTGTTGAGGCTCTCATCTTTGAAATTTAACTTTGTACCAATAGGCTCATGAGTAGCTTTTATAGGAACAAGTTTGATAGGACCAACTGAGGTTTGAAGGGATTTATTAATATGCAAGGGATTTGGAGAAATGATGGTTTCTTGAGGTGAACATGGAGTAATATGACATGGAAATGATGGGATACTTTGATCTTGACAAGAATCTTTGGATGGTGTACAGAGGGTATTTTTCTCTTGATTTTCAATATGCTCGTTGGAAATGGTGGAAGGGATATCTTGATCTTCCTTGGGAATTGGACTAGATATAGATCTTGGAAGGACACTTTGTTCTTGAGCTTGAAGGATATTATCTTGGAAGAAATGAAAGGGTGCAAGGGGATCATTATGGGACCTTCATCAAATATGGGAGGAGATTGTATAACATCTTGATCTTGATCTTTATCGATATTTTTTCTTCACACTTAGGATTATCCTCTTGACATGGATCCACTTCTAAGGACAAGGTATGAGTTTGGGTATGCATGGGGGATTCTTGAAAGGCTAATGAAGGATCAATTGTAGCAAATATGATAAGCGTTGAAGCACATGAAGGTTCGGGGTCCATAAACCTTGAGGCATGAAAAATATTTACAGAAATATGTAAGTTAGCTTGGATTTCTCTTAGAGGTAGCCCTTGAGGGTAGAAATTATTAGCATGAAAAGCATTAGGTTCTTTGTTCAATGGGATAATTTTGGCTAGCTTTGCTTCTTTAAGAGATGAATGAATGGGTGAAGAAGTAAATGCTATAGGAGAGCCATTTCTAGATAGAGGTTCATGCATTAGATCTTTCTTGAGAGTAGTATCCTTCTCTTCATTCTCTTGATCAAAGATAGGGTGGTCTTGAAGTTGTTCTTGATCAAAGATGGGTTTTTTGTGCTTAAATACTTCTTTGTTTGAAGAAGATGCAGATATAGATGACTCATGTTTATAAAGAAAAGGAAAGATTGATCTTAATGATGGCTTGTTATATGATATATCCTTTTCTTTTTCCTCGTCTATCTTTAGGGTTGATGTGTCATAATTACGAGGAAGCTTAACTCCTAATCAAGCCAAGTGTAGGAAATATAGTTCTTTATCCCTCTTCAAAATTTTCTCCATGAATTCAAGAAATATGGGATCTTGGGATGCCTCCTCAACTTCTCCTTCAGTTTCTTCTTCATCTCGATACCTATGGAAATTTTGATCTTTGTTTTCCATAGGATTTATTTGTGTTTCAAATAGATTCATCATCACAGATTTTTGAAGGAATTTAATCTATCTGATAGATTGGACACAAAGAACTCCAAAAATGGTATTGAAATGTGTTTTCAAAATTCTTCCAAACCCTCAGGAAATGCCCCCTATTTTACTGTCTCAGTCTGTACATGTTGTTTTACTGTTGGTATGTGGCACTTCATAGTTGTTTACATGCTTACTGGAGTGATGTTACATGCAACATTGAAACATAGTACACGTCATTTAATTGTTTCTACACGACACTTGGAAGTTGTACGCACAGTTTGGCTGTTGACCACGTGCAATTTAAAACATAGTACGCATTACTTAAAAGTTGGTACGCATCACTTAAAAGTTGGTACGAGTCACTTTACCAGGAATATTTTGTCAGTCACTATTTTGATAAATTTTTAAAATTTGAAAATGTGTGATCAGATGTCCAGGACATTTTCTTGTTTGAAAAAATGTAGAAACAAACACAACACACAAAACAAATTTTATTTGTTTAATCCTAAACCACACAAAGTGTATGTTCTCAGATGTTTTCATGGGTCTTGACAAGAAAAACTTCCAAACAAGATACCCAAGGTCAAATTTGGCTCTTAACATGGATTTAAGAGGTAAGCTTGCTACTTAACCAGGTTTTAATTTAATTATGTTCAAATAAATGATGAGTCTCTTATACCCCCATTTACAAGGGCCTCCCACACACATAAAGACACAATTATGTGAAATCCCAAAGGACTACTAGAGGAGGTGAAAATTATCAACACTTATTTGTCACTCAACCTTTTGAGGATGAATGTGTGTATATTATAGTGGGTCAGATTTTATCATGACTAAAGTGATTGTCTCCCACTTGGGTGGTTATCTCTCACCGTCCTCGTAAGGATGTACTCATGAGGCAAGCCTTCTAAAGCTGTATCATGTTCATATTTAAAGAAATAAATGAATTGAATCAAGCAGGTTGGGGAGTTTGATTCACTCGAAGAGTGAAGAGCATATCCCTACTACATTTTCCAATTCCAAACACTTTTAACAAATGTAAATTTTTAACCTCTTGACAAGGAGGTTTTTACAATTGAAGTGTTTGGTTCATTTACCAACCTTTCTTTCTATCCCCAAATCTGACACGTTTGGATTTTTGATCAACTTCAAAAAGTTGAGAGCATATACCTAATGTTGTTTATGGTATACAATAATAGGCTTTAATTAAACTATAGTTTGGAAATTGAATGCTGCAATTTGATCAAGTGTAGGCTTGTTTAGAAAAATATCTCTTCCATGTAGCTAGAAAAGGCTAGGCACTTTTATGAAGGTTTTTTGTTTTTTCTTTTTTCACTCACCTAGTGGTGATCGTTCCCTCTCCTTCTCCTCCATTAAGGTCAGTCAACACAACCAACACAATGAGGGAAAACAAAGAAAATTGAAATAAAAAAACTTAAGGATCTTTCCTAAACTTGCAAATTTATTAAAGATCCTAACAAATTTAGCGTCAATTCAATGCAAGAAACTTAATTTTGTAAGTTTTAACAATCTTGACAAAATGTTCGAACAACTTCTCTTCTTCTTCTAAGCTTTCCAAAATGGACAAATTGTGAAGTTCATTTGCATGTTTAGTAAGGTTTCTTACCTCTTTACTCTCCTTGCTAACTCTTTGTTCTAGCATTTTGTTGGTGAACAGATTTGTCTTCCAAGAAAACAATTACAAACTGACCCTAAACACCCAAACAAGAAGACCAATCTACACTAACAGTTGGGTCACTTCACTATGAAGAACGTAAGTGCCCTCTGAATAAACCGGGTACAGCTCCCCGTGTAGGATTTACAATGAATAAGTTTGCACCAAAACTGATAATTCTTTTAACCTGAAAGCAATAAAGGTTTACTAACTTCTATTTGTAAACACAAAATAGAAGTGAAAGATTTAACCAACTGGAAAGAAAATGAACACTAAAAACTACATAAATTATCTACCTAAAAATTGCACTATAGAAAGAAGCTGAGAAAGAAAGATGAGATATTCTTTCCAAATACACAAACAACTACAACACAAATTCCATAGATGATCATGTTGATGATCTGACATAACAGGTGTGCATTCAAAAATACCAATATCATTCAAAGATAAACATTGATAAAAAAGAGAGCATTTAAAAACAAAGTTTTAATATGCAGAAATTTCCTTCTCTGAACACAGCAAAACATCAAAAGCTATGCTGTCCTTGTACATCAATCATTATCTAGAAATAATATCTCCCCTACCCTGCATTAAAACTAAAATCTATTCCTTCCTTAGCACAAAGTCTCGAGTTGGAAAAAAAACCCTTCCTCTATCATTATCGGCCTCTTTATCTTCCTTCCGAACATTTCCATTTTCAGTTACGAAAACTGATTCTTGATATTACTTTTAACTTAGGGTATTTTCCTCATGTTCTACCAATGATCACTGTGTTGTATTAAAAACCCAACCTCAACCATTTCGAATAGCCTATGATAATTATTATCAACCTATAACCGATGATCCACTTAGAAGATACAACTGCTTGGAGAGATGAGGCATACATCACGTGCCACGACGAGGAATGGGCCATCAGCGAGCTTACCATAGTCTATGTCTCCCTGTGTGTATTTTGTCTAACATATCCTACCTGTGATCCATCCCTTACAGGTCTCTAATTCTGCATTGGCAGTCGTCACGAGGATCAGGGCCACATTCTGTATCCAAGTTGTAAAGACGAGTACATGAGATTTTGAGCATTCTGTCAATGGATCACATGCAGTCTGTATGCTTCCAAGTCAAATTTGCATCTTGATGCTTACGACCATAGCCATTGGGTCAAATACTTTGATGAAGCTATAAAATTGCACCTCGAAACAGGACACAAGTATACAAATACCAGAAACAAGGCATTTCAATATGTCGTGGCATTTGGAATAGAAAATGTGTCCATTCAAGCATTTACCTTTGACATATATCAATGAATTCATAAGTGGGTGCGAACCTATAATCATCCATGTACATCATTACCAGATGAACTCGAGGCATTATCTTTACTTCATAACTTTGGGCATTTTGTCAGCATAACACATGTAGTGTCTATGCGGTAATACAGAACCAATCTAATATCATGTTCTTTGAGAAACACAAGAAATAGAGATCTCAACACCCACTTGAGGTTGGGGAATTATTTTAGACTTTGAACACCACGGCTCGAAGATACGGGCAAGTCAAAGGTATTGAGAATTCTATTCCTCATACCATTCCCAAGAGAGTTCGTAATGTTACTGCAAAATTAATGGAGGATCTCGAGGACCAAGCTGACCACTGGAAAAATCATGAGAGTGCCAAAGAACTGGCAACATAAGACATGTTCGATGCCTGATACAATTAGTGTAATAAAACACCATTGATACCACGGAGACAGTTACTTTCAACCATTTGATAAGTACCCAAACCCGGCATATCCTCCTAACTATATTTTACGGGCCCTGCATATTATTGACCATCGAACTGTACATTCTAAAGGGACATGCATCCAGTCCTGAGCCTTTCAACGACAATCTTGGCACTTGGAAAAATGGAGACCGATGCATTCGCATCTGTAGCAATACATCCCTTGCTTTAAATCTTCCAAACTCTCCATTGAGCTTGGAGATTCCTTACATCATATGCAGTAGTTCACTAAGTGAGATGTAAATGAACCACTTTATCAAATAATATAATAGTTTCCTTGATTGGGTTGCCCGATACCACTGAGTTTGGGCTGTCAACATATATGATCCTTATTCTGAAACAAAGAATCATCAGGAACCTTTATAAACCAACCATAATAATGCACCAGAGTTGACTATTGGACTGTCATAAAATTAGGAATGTGAATGTGCCTTTAATTTACATGACTATTCACCACCACAAGCTTGATTTATTATAGAGGTTAGCCACATGCCTTTCTGAAATTAGTCCGTGTAACATGAATCTCCAGATGTGTTTGAATGTATTTGGGGAAAATGATGAACCTTTAAATCTGAGCAGTGCACATCTGAATTTACCTTCGAACTCACAATTAGAGATGCTAACTCTAGATCTCTGAGCATCTGAATCAACATGTTGTGATTTTAAATGAAATCTGGAACTTGAATGTGGAACGAAAATACGATAAATCTCACATTATTGAACTTTTGCACTGGACTTGCAAGATGAGCCATCTAAACCATCGAACCACTTCAAACTACTTTGAACCTTGGTTCAGAGAGGTTCAAAACCATAAATTGAAAATTTTAAATACTGGGTCTATATTGGGTACCAACAAGGGCTCTAACTGCGGGACTGTTTTTGATGCAAAAACAGAGAACTCTAGCAATCTCTGGCAAAAGACAAGTGTCTTATCCATTGGGCGAATAGAGTCACTAAGGAAAGAAAAACTGGGAGGATGGAAGAAAGGGAGCTACTTGCAGATGGGTGGAGGGGAGCAGGGAAACACAACCAAAAACTCCTAAACTACTAGCAAGAACGAAGCTTGCACCTTATTCAAACTAGCAGACCAGAATAAGTACCACAAAAGCAAACTAAAACTAGGCACAACAAAAATTTTATATACAAAAGATAGGGCAAGCAACCCATACCTTAAAGAACACACCCAGTTGCTCATGTGAAACCATTTACTGGTTGAGAGAAGTATCTGCCAGTGCAGAAGAGTGGCTGAAAAGTGAAGAGCATCCTTCCCAAAAGAAAGCAAGAAGTCATCATGATAAAAGTACCAATAACAATGAATTGCAGAAGACCTTCAAAAAGAATATCGGGTCCAAACAACCACCTCACATCCTACACTTCCGACAGCAAAGTGTCAAAACCATGTTTAATTAGCTGGTTTGCATTAGGAATATCAACATTTTCTGCATAATTCTCAAAGATAAAAATCAGTCTTTTGATGGAGCATCCTTTTAAATCATGAAAATGATTCTCAATAGTTCTGTTATAACAATCTGAATGTAGACTCACTAGTGAAATGCTCTCATCATCTCCAAAATAGAATGATCCCATTTAAGGATAATTTTCAGGTAGCTCATCTTCATAATCAAACTCAAAAGCCTCCATTTCAGAATATGCATGTGGCAATTTGACAGAAAATGAGGGGTCACCTTGCATGTTATCATAACCTCCCAATGATTCA
>MU226028.1:2801889-2824734 GCA_018584345.1 Thuja plicata
TGTTGATGATCTGACATAACAGGTGTGCATTCAAAAATACCAATATCATTCAAAGATAAACATTGATAAAAAAGAGAGCATTTAAAAACAAAGTTTTAATATGCAGACATTTCCTTCTCTGAACACATCAAAAGCTATGCTGTCCCTGTACATCAATCATTATCTAGAAATAATATCTCCCCTACCCTGCATTACAACTAAAATCTATTCCTTCCCCAGCACAAAGTCTCGAGTTGGAAAAAAAACCCTTCCTCCATTATTATCGGCCTCTTTATCTTCCTTCTGAACATTTCCATTTTCAATTACGAAAACTGATTCTTGATATTACTTTTAACTTAGGGTATTTTCCTCATGTTCTACCAATGATCACTGTGTACATATTAAAAACCCAACCTCAACCATTTCGAATAGCCTATGATGATTATTATCAACCTATAACCGATGATCCACTTAGAAGATACAACTGCTTGGAGAGATGAGGCATACATCATGTGCCACGATGAGGAATGGGCCATCAGCGAGCTTACCATAGTCTATGTCTCCCTGTGTGTATTTTGTCTAACATATCCTACCTGTGATCCATGCCTTACGGGTCTCTAATTCTGCATTGGCGGTCATCACGGGGATCAGGGCCACGTTCTGTATCCAAGTTGTAAAGACAAGTACATGAGATTTCGAGCATTCTGTCAACGGATCACATGCAGTCTCTATGTTTCCAAGTCAAATTTGGATCTTGATGCTTACGGCCATAGACATTGGGTCAAATACTTTGATGAAGCTATAAAACTGCACCTTGAAACAGGACACAAGTATACAAATACCGGCAACAAGGCATTTCAACATATCGTGGCATTTGGAATAGAAAATGTGTCCATTCAAGCATTTACCTTTGGCATATATCAATGAATTCATAAATGGGTGTGAACCTATAATCATCCTTGTACATCATTACCAGATGAACTCGAAGCATTATCTTTACTTCATAACTTTGGGCATTTTGTCAACATAACACATGTAGTGTCTGTGCGGTAATACAGAACCAATTTGATATCATGTTCCTTGAGCAACACAAGAAATAGACATCTCAACACCCACTTGAGGTTGGGGAATTATTTTAGACTTTCAACACCACAGCTCAAAGTTACAGGCAAGTCAAAGGTATTGACAATTCTATTCCACATACCATTCCCAAGAGAGTTCGTAATGTTATCGCAAAATTAATGGAGGATCTCGAGGACCAAGATGACCATTTGAAAAATCATGAGAGTGCCAAAGAACTGGTGACATAAGACATGTTCGATGCCCGATACAATTGGTGTAATAAAACACCATTGATACCACGGAGACAGTTACTTTCAACCATTTGATAAGTACCCAAACCTGGCATATCCTCCTCCTAACTATATTTTACAGGCCCTACATATTATTGACCATCAAACTGTACATCCTAAAGGGACATGCATCCAGTCCCAAGCCTTTCAACGACAATCTTGGCACTTGGAAAAATGGAGACCGATGCATTCACATCTGTAGCAATACATCCCTTGCTTTAAATCTTCCAAACTCTCCACTGAGCTTGGAGATTCCTTCCATAATATGCATTAGTTCACTAAGTGAGATGTAAATGAACGACTTTATCAAATAATATAACAGTTTCCTGGATTGGGTTGCCTGATACCACTGAGTTTGGGCTGTCAACATATATATCCTTATTCTGAAACATAGAATCATCAGGAACCTTTATAAACCAACCATAATAATGCACCAGAGTTGACTATTGGACTGTAATAAAATCAGGAATGTGAATGTGCCTTTAATTTACATGACTATTCACCACCACAAGCTTGATTTATTATAGAGGTTAGCCACATGCCTTTCTGAAATTAGTCCGTGTAACCTGAATCTCCAGATGTGTTTGAATGTATTTGGGGAAAATGATGAACCTTTAAATCTGAGCAGTGCACATCTGAATTTACCTTTGAACTCACAATTAGAGATGCTAACTCTAGATCTGTGAGCATCTGAATCAGCATGTTGTGATTTTAAATGAAATTTGGAACTTGAATGTGGAACGAAAACACGAGAAATCTCACATTATTGAACTTCTACACTAGACTTGCAAGATGAGCCATCTAAACCATCAAACCACTTCGAACTACTTTGAACCTTGGTTCAAAGAGGTTCGAAACCATAAATTGAAAATTTTAAATACCGGGTCTATATTGGGTACCAACACATTTGTACTTTCGGATGTCTGATCATCTACAAATCAGAAAACATAGAGTATTACTATTCTAATTTTAACAGTCTACAAATTGAAAAATAGAGAAAGCACTACACGACATTTAACAGCTAATACGTGACATTTTACTGATGTTTACGCGACACTTTAAAGTACTGCACACGTCAGTTAACAAGTTACTACGCATGACTTTAAACTATAACAGGCGTAAAATAGCTTGCAAAGGCGTAAACACACAACATCAAATGCAAGATACAAATGATAGCACGCGGTAAATGAAATGTTGCAAGCGTGATTTCACTATCTCTATGCGTGACTTTGCTATCAAAGGCATCACTTTTGTCTTGATACGAGGTGAAAGAAGTAGTTGTAGGCGTGATTTTACTGGTTGTACGCGTGAACCTTCACCTCGTAGGCATCGCTTTACCTGCAAACTACACAATATGACAAGAAAAAATACAAAACACGTAAATATTGATGAAAAATGGAGATTAGAGGCCTAAAGCCCGACGGTGAGCGTCATTTCTATATTTATAAAGTATACCTTCATGAAATTGGTTTTAAATTAATCAATTCTATAGAAAGATAATCCTATTTAAACAAAGAATTTATAAACAATCAAGAAGCATTCCATAGTTCTCTAACTAAGAATGCTAATGAAGCTCTCAGCCTTAATCTCCATTAGTGATAGTCCTAGAATGAGAAAATGATGTTTGATAATGCCTAATCTAGCTCTCAAATTCTTAAATTGCAATGCAATTCATTCAATCTTGCTCTTAAATTGCTCTATTATAATCATAAATTGCTATAAATTGCTCTATTATACTCATCAATTATATAGCTTTGATTTATCCCTTTTAGGATTATAATTAATTAATTAATATATTTATTAATTGATCCTTTGATTTGATGTGATTTAGTCTCTTTTGGTTGAATTAGTCCATTTGATTTAATAATTTGACAAAATAGCCTTTTTATTTGATTAAATACACCTGACCAAATTTAGGTGTCTACATATGTGTGTGTGTGTGTGTGTGTGTGTGTGTGTTCCTTTCTATCTGTACCTGCATATCCTTCTCTTATTCACACACACACACACACACACACACACACACACACACACACTTTATTTCTTTCCATTTCTCTATGTCTCTCACACCCTCTATCTTTCAAATGTTATATCTCTTTGTATAACTCTATATACATCTTTCACTTACCCTCTCTATTTTTACCAGGATATATATATATATATATATATATATATATATATATATATATATATAGGCATGTGTCACTCTCCCTATCTATCTATCTCTCCTCACTGTCCATTGATCAATTTTTTTTAACCAACCTTCCAAAACTTTTTGGTGCACCCATTGCACACCAAGGTGTGATTGCTAATATATATTTCATAAGAATATCAACATACTAATTTTATAATAAATATAATATAAAATTTCAAAATATTTTAATATTTTTTTAGCATCAATATGTGACTGTAATACCCTCCAATGTAATAAGCATGTATTAATTTAAATAACATATTGTAATAATTGATATCTATACTTCCTAATTTTCTAAAATATTAAAAATTTCACTCTTTCAAAAATGAATATATCTTAACGCATTTGACATAAATTTTTAATATTTATGTCGAAGGCATATTGCATTCACATATGGATGTAAAAAGCTTCAATCCTCCAAGCATTTAATTTGACCCAAAAATAAAAAATAAAAGTTTTATTTTTAGGGGATTAAAAGTGTCCCTACATAAATTAATTAAGCTCCATCAAAATTGTGTTATGTGTTACTCTTCGTAGCCTAGAACATAGCTTCTCTGCGCTTTGTATGAGAAAAATACATCATTTGGTGTCTACCCGGAGCGTGTTTCCCACAGCATTGGGCACTCCATTTCATCTGAGAATAATTCATCCATCTTATATTCATTGTTTTCGCTATATTGTGGGTCACTTTCGGTGGAAGATGGAAGATCTTCTTTTGATGTGTAGCTCAATGAGACTAAGTGCAGAAGATTAGCCTGTTGCATATGTAGCGCCATCAGCTCTGCCTGTGCTCCTGCTAATTGTGATTGCGCCTCTGATATTTGGCCCTGCAGTTGACATATTATCCCCGCACATCCATAGATTGGATCTCTCACCCGCGCATTTGCTTCATACACCATGCTACTTATTGCATCGCCTCTTCGCTCACTTGGAATACCCTATTTCATCATTTTTCAATCAAACCACTCTTCCAATAAGAAGATGCAATTGGGTACTAATTTTAACAAAAAGATGGAACGATGTAAGCAAAATCTAATACAGGATGAAACAGATTTTCTTTCTAAGATGTTTTCCTATAAGAATACAGTGATTTTGTTGTTTAGATATGAAACCTTAAGCATCTTGATAATGTTACTTGCTCCAAAAACATGGTGGGCGGTGGAAAACTTGTGTGGATTGTCTGGGGGAAAGTAGGGAGCAAGAATGCACTTCTCTCCACACCTTCGTCTAAGCATTTTACAAGCGGCGCATGGCTTCCCACTTCCGCTACCATTTATCTGCATATATTTAAGTGCAAAGATGAGGAACACAATATGAGTAATCAGATTGAACAAATTTTTAACACTCAAAACATGCCCATTTATCACTGAATTTGATACAACGAGTGTCGAACCGCATGAGGAGAAGAGAAAAAGAGGTGGAGTAGCTTGCCTTTTCTCTTTCCATCCAAGAAATGAATTATTGTGAGACGATGTTCGAGAGAATTGCAGGGAAACCCCTTTGCATATGCCTTTCGCTGCTAAATGCAAACTGCAGAGCTCACGTCTCTCTTCCAAGTTAATGCTCATTCTTTATTTTTATAGATAGCTGGAGCCTCAAAACACAATTATCTCCAAGTTGACCAGGTAAAATATTTTATCAACAAAAGCTGCCGTTTGCAGGTAAAAAAACTCGAGGAGAAGAAATCTGTGTCCATACAAGTAGAGATGAGTAGTGTCAGCGTGATGTCATGGTACGAAAACATTTATGAGCGCCGTTTCCATCTTACCTCGTTCGATACATTCCCACTCGCGAGCTTCCAAGTCTGCAGCGAGTGTGAAATAAAACAGTCAAAAAAAACGCGTACGGATTTCTTGATAAGGTGAGCCGGGCGCACGATTTTGATTCTCTTCTTAATAATAGAATGAATAATGGCGATTTATGTCTACATTTTCTTGATGACAATTATGAAGTGAATAAGATGGATATGTTAATCTTCTACGGCAATATGATCAAATTCACAAGATTCCTTTGTTTTTGTGTGATGTTAACTATAGTTTAGCTCTAGAAAATCAAGATTGAGTATACTTTTCATCATTAGCAATTATATAACTATAACGATTATTTCAAAGTGTTAAAGAGAAATTTAAGATTTTATTTTTTCTTAATGGATAGGCTTGGAAAATATAATGTCATATGATAGTACAATATTAAATGATGTAATAGTTTAGGAAAACCAAGAAGAATACGAAGAACTACAAGTTAAGGATGAATCTATCATTTTGGATGATCAAAGTCAACAATAAAGACTAATCATATGATGTGTTTATAGACTGAATTTGATAATGTATCTATTGAACATTTTTTAGTGGAGTTTTATGATAATAAAATAGGTTAAATGAATTATTTTAATGCAAAATTAGATATCTAAAATCTTAGAAAAACAAACTTCTAAAATTCTAAAATTGTAGAGGCTACTAAGATAGCATAAAAAATTTTGAGTATAGATTAAGTGATTGAGCTTCAAACTAATATTTCAAAGAGAAACGATCATGAGCATAATAGGATTATTATTATTTCGGTGCCAATAATGATGTGTTCCATGTTAATATAGTTAGTTTTATTTAACAAAGTAAAGATAAGACACACTACAAGGAGGGATACATGATGACATGGATTATGTAGAGCAAGTACAAGGAGGTCCTCACTTACATGATTTTGTTGGCCAAGTTCATGGTGAATTACATGATGATAGTATATAAAAATTGCCCAACCTATTTACATATTTATCATGTTTTTACAATTCTAATTTTGTAATTTCTATAATAAACAATATGATGAACATGATACCAAAGCTAAGGGATGCCATAATAATCCTTGGGTACACAATCAATATAATAGACCATTCCTTGAGAGATGTTTGTATCCTACATCCTCTTAATCCACATCTAAAATTGATTTATTTCTTTTTGGTGTGAATATTGTACTATTATGAAATTTAAGAATGAAAGTGTATCCTTGAAGGACAAGACTAGAAATGTATTCATTAAATTTTTTGATTAGAGGAAAAATGGTTTTACAGGGACTAGAAACCCAAGTTTAAACATCTAACACAGTCATCATGTCAAAAAGATAAACCATAACATAACCAGACAGGACCTTGACGCCAAAAAATAACAAAAAAGAGGTCCAAAAAAACCCTAAATAGACTAAAGAACCTGAGATAAATATTCCTTTTTCCTGATGATATCAACATTGATATCCTTGAGCTTCTTGTAAATATTGTCTAGAGGGTTAGCACCCTTAGTTTTTCTCCTTAGTCTCGTGGCAAGATCTGACATGTCCGAGTGAGTCTCTGCATCAATGTGCATGTCCCGCTCCTTATCCTTTGCCTTGTTCTTGTACTTCATTCTCGTATTCTCTGTATCACAAAGAATGGGTCTGAAACTAGTGGTTGGAGGGTAACCCTTCAAAATACATTGAACCACATTAGCCTCCTCATTGATCATGCACAATCACTCACTTATTTCCTACAAAGTAGATTTACTAACATTCATAATTTTCATCAATTTGTTTATAATATTATCATATTTCTTCTCCAAACTGGAGATTTCTCCTCATTCTCTAGCTTGAGATCATTAATACCCTTTGCTAACTTTTGAGTCCTGCCAAATATGTCATCAACTTTTGAGAAGAAGGGGAATAATTCTTAAAATTGTGAATCTCAGAGAAAACTGACTCTAGAAGAGTCTTCCAACTTTGTAAAAAAAATTGACCTTAGCATTAATAGGGGATCTTTCCCAAATAGAGGGGCCATTTTTAAATATGGGGTTCCTTTCCCAAATCCAAAACAATTTAAACATGGAGATCCCTATCCTGCTCAATAAAACCCTTATCATCAAGAATCACCTAAATAGATAGAGGAGAATCTTTCTTTCGAAATAGGGAGCTAACAACCCTCGAATGAGAGCTAGAGGGATTAGGGTTTTGTTTCTACTTGGCCCTTCTAGGCTTGGTACTTGTGTTGCTCTTCCCTACACTGGATTCCAAAGAATCAAGCACAAAATCTTGGGAGGGTACATAATCTAAATCTTCATCATTGGAGGAAACAATTCTCTTTCTTTGAGAAGAAGAGGGCATAAAGCTAGAAGGATGCAAGCGAGCCTTCAATTTTTTCTTAAACATATGATACACTCTATCCTCATCTAAATCAATGTCCTCGTGGTAAGAACTAGAAGTATCATAATGAACCCTAATGTTCTTTTTAAACTCAATCCCAGAAATAGAAGGAGGGCATTTTTTGATTTGAAGGGATTTATCATATTCCATGATAAGTAAAATAAGTCCCTCATACAAAACAGGGGAAGAAGGATTCTTCAAATGAGCATACTGTCTGTGACTAAGGGAAGAAGCAAGATTAAAAGGAATAGAAATGCACTTATGATGGCAGAAGTGGTTCAAATAATAAAATGATAGCTGGAAATGCTTCCAATTTTTTTGTCAAGAGTCACATACCGCATAATCACCTCAATAATATCTAGCCATGGCTTCGGCAGAGATAGACGATCATAACTCCTATCAGTAGATTTCTTTTTTTTCACATTTTCTAGGAAGGAAAAAAAGGTACACCTTCTCAAAAGCCGATTTCTTCTCTCTATAAAATTTGGAACCCTCATTCGGCATATCAGAGACAAGTGCAACCAGGTCCTCTTTAATCACAAACTCTATCGCATAAGCCTGAAGAATGCCATCCTTCCAACCCTCAACAAATGCCTCAGTGATAAGGGCATCAACACCACAAAGTTTCTTAATGTAGGGTGTTAAACCAAGTCACCAAAAACAACACTTCAAATAACTTGAATATTTTGCCACCTTTCATAGACAATGGGCTCCATCCTATTTTTGTTCCTAGCCATTGACATGCCAGAAAAGCTCTATAAAATCAGGCATGAAAGAAAAATCAAATGTCAAATGAAACTCATCCCCCAAGTGATTAAAGGACCCAACCTATTACCAAGCCTTCACACGTACATTGGAAATAATCCTGAATTAGAAATTAAATGACCACCCATTTGCATCATTACACAAGAGCCAACTCAAATCTATTGGGATATGATCCATAGATTCCCAATGTAAACCATAATGGGCATTAGCATATTGTTAGCTAGGTTATCCACAACTTGGTTTCCCTCATGGTACTCATGAGAAATGTAGACATCTTGGAACCCATCAATAAGATTCATTCTATCTCTAATAATATTTTTGATAGTTCAACTGGGGGGACACCCTTAAGGCAATTTATAATATTTAAAGAATTACTTTCAATCCAAATTTTAGCCAAACCTTTCTCTCTAGCCATTTTCAAACCCAGATAAACAGGCATAGACTCAACAAAATGGTTTGTCTGAGTTCCTAAAGGAAGTGCCATAGCCGAGACCAATCTTCACATGTGATCCTCAATCACTAAATGTATTCATTAAAGTTACTTGAATAGCTCACATGCTTTTTTAGATAAATCTATAATTATTTATGTTGATTTAGTTGAGGGAGTACACATTGCTTTTTGTATCAAAGATGTGTTGATTTGGGGAAGAGAAGAAATATCATATTTTGTAGAATAATAATAACAAGCCTTACATTGATACAATTGATTAATTCATTGATAATTGTTGCAACACTTTCTACACTCATGATTGATAACGGAAATTTAGTTGAGGGAGCACACATTACATTTTGGATCAAACATGTGTCAATTTTAGGAAAGATACAACATATCATATTTTGTAGAATAATAATGATGAATTTCACAATGATATGATTGGTTGATTCATTTAAAATTCTTGTAATGCTTTATTAATGAAGATATGTTCTTGTGATTGGTGTGCATGTGAGGCATACCAAACAATACAACATGAGTTTAGACCTCTTAAAGGTGAGATAGCATTGAATGTCATATTGAATGATGGTAAAAAAGCAATTTCAACATATGGCACAATAAACTAATTTGTATCCAAGACCTTTTTAATAGTAAATTATGATAATTAATGATTAATTTAACTATGATAATTATGTTAGGATAATTTATATAAGAATTAATTATAATTTTGATAAATAGCCTCAATTGTTGAATTTCTAATATTTATATTTTAAATATGTACGTATACTATCTAGATTATAGTTCTAAAAATCCAAGAATAAATTTGCTAAGTTAGACTTTGATCAGTCTATATCCTTTTCTACATTGAGGAAATCTTTTTGGGGAGTGTTGATTCCTTACCTTCAAAGTTAAGATAATTCTGATTACTTTCCATTAGTTAGCTGTCTAGTTTGTTCATTTCTCCTTTGAATTTAATTAGTCAATTGTCATTAATTTACTATGATTATTAACAAGTTGAATTTTTAATTTTTCTTTTTTATTATTATTTTAGATTTTCTCTTACTAATTTGTTCATATATTCTGTTTCTTTGTTGTGCTAATCAAATCGTTATTTTATTGTTGAAATAGCTATCGTTGACAAGTCAACGCCTGAGATATTGATGACTTATTTTCAAACATTTTGTCCCAAGTGGACAAATAGAAATGAAGAGTGGAGAATGATCCGATCTTTCTATTTCGTATACCATCTGCGTACGATTCTCTACGATCTTTTTTCTCTAAAATTCCTTCGATGACATTTTATCGTCTTTTCCTCATTCAGACTCTGAAAGATATGTGTTCCGCTGCGGCCATGATAATAAACAGTCCACCTTCTTTTGAACAAGGCGGATTGTTTATTTTTATAGACGAAAAGCGACGAGAGCCTCAAATCACAATTATCTTGAAGTTGACCAGGTATAATATTTTATCAACAAAAGTTGCCCTTGAAATTCAACGAGAAGAAATCTCCGTTCACAATGATAGATGAGGAGTGTCAGGGTATGAAATCATTTTTCGGGCTGCGCTCCCATTTCACAACGTTTCAGATATACATTCCCCCTCGTGAGCTTCAAAGACTGAAAGAAGTATGACAAGAAAACTTAGTCAGCATGATATGAGTGATTCTACTATTAAAAATGCGAATGAATGGTATTTTTGTAGACAAGGTCCAACGAATGACTTCGATATTCTTATTAGAGTATGGAAGGGAATAATAGAAAATTGTACCGACATCCTCTTGGTTACAATTATGAAAGATATATGATGGATGTTAATATGATCAAATTTACGAGATTCAAAGTCTTTTGTATTATGCTAATCAAAAAGCAGCTCTGCAAATTCAAGAGGAAGTGTAATTAATATGATCACATTACAATTAGCTCGACTACTCAGACAATTCGTTGAAAAATATAGACAAAGTATTATATGACATTGATTGTGGAATATTCAAGGACAATTATTATGAATCTCAAGAGCAAGTTGAGGACGGGTTCACCATTTTGGAGAAGAGAAGGAAAAAATAATTGTACGATTAATTTACAGACTAGATATCGATTGAAAGTGTTTTGGTGCAGATTTATGGTGGCAAGAGAGTTGGAGCGGAGTTTTAAGAGCAAAATTATCACTTCTGTATCTTCAATAAATTTTTTTTATAAAAAATTTAACTTATACGTGATATTAGATAAAAGAAGAAAAAATTTGAAGTACAAATCAAGTAAGTGACCTTCAACCTTATTTTTCAATTAGAAAAAGCTTCAACCTTATCTTTTAATTAGAAAAAACCATAACAATATTGATTATTACCTATTATTTAAGAGAGTAGTTTTTATACATATGTGTAAATAATGATGAGCAATAAGGTCAAGATAAGATACTGTTATCGAATGAGATAAATGAAATGGATCAAATTGATCAATTATGAGGAGGTTCTCAGTGTCATGATGTTGTTGTCCAAGTTCATGCATCACTCCAACACTATAAGATAAATCAGCTGCATGCACATGTGAATTTAACAATGTTAGCTCATTGAATTTAAGCAATCCATTTAGAGAATATTCATATATATCATGTAGGTAACTATATGAAGTAATTTCTAAGGCTTTAATTATTAATCTAAATAGATAATATGTAGAATCAATATCAATTAGTTTAATAATTCTTGTGTAGGAGATATTTTTCACGTCAAGTCAAATTGTGATATTACTACCAGGATTGAATTGTGTAGATTTTGAGTAAAAATCGTTGACCCATGAGTAGTGGTTCACAAGAAAGAATTTATCATGAGAATGAAGGGAACACTTAGAATACATTGCATTTAAGTGATACTCACAGAGGTGAATCATTGGGCATTCTCAGGAGGTCACCCGTCCCAGTACAACTCTAATTCAAATACACTTTGTTAGAACTGATTGCATGTAGGTGATACTCATAGAGGTGAAGCATTGGGCCTTCTCATGGGGTCACTCATCCCAATACAACTCCAATTCAAACACACTTTGTGTTCCATTCATTCTCATGAGAGATGGGTTCTTCTAAAACACTACTAATTAAACATGGGTCAATAATTTTTATTTTTAAACTACATAGTTCAATCCAGATAGTAATATCACAATTTGACTTGCTATGGAAAATATCTCTTATCAATTAATGAGCTAAAGGAGCTCTATAATGAATGGTTCATAAGGCACAACACTTGCTGAAGGTTTTACAAATGGGTTAGCAAGCTAAGTGGCTTTAACCTTGGAGGAAATTTCATGGTTGAGAATGCTTGAGTTTGAGTTGTATTGGCATACATGACCTCTTGGGAAGAGCCAATACTTCACCTCTATGAGCACCGCCTAGATGCAATGAGTGTCAAGTGTTCCATTTATTCTCATGAGAGATGACCACTTGTAAACCACTAGTCATGAAACATGGATCAACAAGTTTGGTTAAATAGCTACATAGTTCAATCCTAGTAGCTATATCACAATAGTTTAGTAATTTATGAATAATAGTTGAATTGTAGTAGTTTTAATATTAGTTTAATTGATAAGGTTAATTCACTTTAATTAAATAATAAAAAAAGATAATAGATGACAAATAATATAATATTAGTAGATATTGATGAATATTAATAATGATTAAAGTGATAATATAACCATAGATGAAAGAATCAATATTTCACTATTTATAATTTTAATCATAATTGTGTATGAGGAAATCTTCTATCTATTGGGAGCAAACTCAAACATAACAAGTTAGTGGGTTAGCACATTGAATTCTGTTAGAGTAATTATCTATTTACACTTATTAATTAGATCACTTTGATTTAATTAATTAAGTTGTTTTTTACTCTAGTCTACTTAAGCTATCTCTTAGGTGCATTATAATTAATATTTATATTAATTATTAATGTGCAACCTAGATTTTCTTGTTTTAGGGTTTTGTTCACCTTTATAGGTTTAACTTTGTAGCTTATTTTTCATTAATTTAGATTACAATTTCGCTCTCACTTTCTAAGAAACTTCTGAGTTCTTCTCTTTCTCTCTTCCTGCTTCTCTTCTGTAACAGGTTCTTGCATCCAAGTTTCTTGGCAACTGTAGATTTATCCATCAAATCCTACATGGTATCAGAGCTTCCTTGCTGCTACTTGGAATGAAGGTTTTGAAGTCATCATTCAAAGAAGAAAACCACAGCTTTTCTAGGGTTTTTTCTTAAATATAGAGGAGGCACTTTTGTCTGGAGAATTTTGAGCAAAAATGGACGCTTCCATTGCACTTAGAGGGCCTGGGAGATCAACTTTTCATATAAACTTTTCCATATTTAGCCACCATTGCTTCTGGGAAAATTGTTTTGCCCCTCAGGCCGTATGACACGCTTCCTGAGAAAAAAAATTAGAAAAAGCACTTTTTCACTAGTTTTGGGTCTCACCCGGCCGCACCACCAATGCGCCACCGCCGCGCCACCCGCGTACAACCCGCGCCTAGCCCCCGCCGCTGCACCACCGTGCCACCACCAGCGGCCCCGCCTTCCCTTGGCCGCTCTGCCGAACCACCGCCCTGCCACCTGAGCGTCGCCTCCTGCGCGTCGCCGCCCAGCTCTCAGCCGCCGTGGGCCCTTCTAGCCCCAGCGGTGGTCATATCAATGACTACAGGCTCCATTTTCAGCCCCTGTGCGCTCCATATGCCCAGGGGCCCAATTCCTTCAAGCCCAAGGGGCTAGAAATTTTTTTTTGGAGCCTTTTCTACCTCTCCTTGGTTTTGTGGCCATATCTTGGGCATACAGTGTCCATTTTCAGAAAATGAAATATCGTCAAAAAGGTGTTTCCAAGCCCGACATGATGGTGCTAGTCTTGCTTGTTGATTCGGACGTTTGAGCTCTCATTTTTGGCATTGAAGTAGAGGCTTCTATTTCCTCCTTCTCTACATCTGGCGTCCAGGTTTTGTTCTAATTTTTTGTGCTTTCTATACTTGTTTATTTGCTGTACAGGGGTGTTAGACTTATACATTATGGGGGGGTGCATTTTATTTTTGTAACTTAATTCAAAACCGCCCCTTATACTTCCATCTAATTCTTCTCTCAATGTCAGACCCCTTTGTGGCCCGACTGACACCACACAATTATCACACCTAGAAAGAACACATGACCAGGCTACTCATGTCATGTGGCTTATGGTCATGTCTGGATGAGAACCAACTTGTTCTGCAGCATCCGTTTGAGGTCCTTCAGTACAGAAACAAAATGGATGAGGCCATGGGTTTGATTGCACTGCACATTTCAGACAACCTCCTATTTCACCTGGATGGGTTGACTACTCCTCACGCCTATTGGGAAAAGTTTGCAGATCTGTTTGGCACAGTGAATGCATTCTGGGCACTTCAGCTTGATGCAGAGTTGACATCCTTGTCTCCTGATAGTTTTTCCACCATTGAGGACTTCTTGATGAAGTTCAATGCTCTCTGATTGCTTTTACAGGGATGTGGGAAGACCAAATCAGATGATGAGTGTATTTTTCTGATACTCTCAAAGCTTCATGGAGAGTTCCAGATTTTCTCCTCCACTTTCTATTCCACTATGGATTCCTTGGGTCCTAGGCACAATATGCCTTCCTTTGCGGCCTTCTGTGATCGGTTGACTCGAGAGAAATCAAAGATTCAATAGTTGCATGATACTTCAGGTTCTATGAGCCATGCCTTGGTTGCTCACCCATCTCCATGAAAACCATAGCAGAAACATGTATCATCATCCACAAAATCTTGGAGGGATTCTCCTTCTTAGTATTCCTTTGGCCCACCTCCTTCACCTAAGGGAAAATTGAAGACAGACAAACCCAAGTGTACTTATTGCAATAAGTTCAATCATGATGAGTCTCAGTGCTTCCAGAAGAAGGTAGATGGATATGCCCAACAGATTGCTATTTTGACAACTCTTCTTCATAAGAGAAACATTGATATTCCTTCTTCCTCTTCTTGCTGGTCTTCCTCATCATAATCTCAGGTAGATGGGTCAGACAATGGAAAGGGTCATGCCTTATGTGCATCTGCTATAGCTCCCTCTTCTAGGTGGTTGTTGGATTCCGGTGCTTCACATTATATGACATCTTCTCAGAGTTCCTTCTCATCTTTTGCGGCCTCTCCTACCCCACACATCTTGATAGGGAATGATACTATTATTCCTGTGTGTGGTCAAGGTTCTATTGACATCGATGGTAGTGCATTCCATGATGTACTATGTGTTCCATCCTTGTCATCAAACCTTCTCTCCATTTATCAGATTACTCACAATGGGACAGAGAAGACAGTTGAGTTCACTGCAGATTCTGTACACATCCGGGATAGTGCAACTAGCCACATTGTTGCTACAGGGATAGTTGATCATGTCACCCGCCTATACTCCTTCTCCCATTTTGGTACTTCATCTCCATTGTCAGAGAATATATCTTCTACTTCACGAGTGCCTAGTGAGAAGAAGTCGGGTCACCTGAAATTCTATGTTGCTCCTCAGATCAGTGTTGTGGCTTCTCCACCTCCTCCTCCTATTGCGTCGGCCTTTGTTTAGCATGATTATTCTTTAGCATTTCCTATTATGGTCACTCCCTGCATCGAGCCTTCCCCTCCAGTTGTTGAGGGAATATCTGAGGACATTCATATCCTCCCAGCTTACAGATTTAGCCCATCTATTGGCCCACCTTCATTGGGGATTCCATTCTAGGAGTCTCATTCATTCTCCTTTGAGCACCAGATCGGTCTTTTGGTTTCACCTCTCATTCAGGGGTTTCCTTGTTACTCTGTACCTCTGTTTCTTCCACATTGGAGTTCCATTGGTTCGATCATTCCTATAGTGGTTCCATCATTCTGGGGGGGCTTTGGTGTCTCATCCCTCTCTCATGGGGTGTTTGATTGTACTTATGATTTTAAGAGAGTCTCTTGAGCCATTCTTTTCTGCATTTTCTTCTATCTCTTCTTGGAGTAGGGTTTTTCCCATGTGGTTTTCTCTATTTCTCCGCTTTACAGAGATTTGGTTGTGCTTGGGTACCTGATCAGGCCTTGTTGCTGGGACCCAATTTTCCTGCTTTCATAGCTATGCTAGGTTATCTTACCTCCCGAGCTTCGCTTAAGGGGGGGTGTTAGAGTAATTATTTGTTTACACTTATTAATTAGATCACTTTGATTTAATAAATTAAGTTTTTTTTAACTCTAGTCTACTTAAGCTATCTCTTAGGTGCATTATAATTAATATTTATATTAATTATTAATGTGCAACCTAGCTTTTCTTGTTTTAGGGTTTCGTTCACTTTTATAAGTTGAACTTTGTAGCTTCTTTTTCATTAATTCAGATTACAATTTTGCTCTCACTTTCTGAGCAACTTCTGAGTTCTTCTCTTTCTCTCTTCCTGCTTCTCTTCTGTAACAGGTTCTTGCATGCAGGTTTCTTGGCAACTATGGATTTATCCAACAAATCCTACAAATTCATGAAAGAAACAAGAACCAAACAAGACTTCAACATAACATCGGATTAAGCTAAAAACAAGCAAAATGCACCATATTCTACTTATTTGATTTTCTATTTTTGATAGGATGTGGATTTTCTCTCTCAAACATAGAAAATGCAATGGATCCCAATGCAATGCAAAATTGAAAATAAAGAAGGAATTCAAGAGCTAGTATGAGGAACTAGTCTCAAATTCTTCAAAAGGATGGTCTTAAGCTATGTAATTGAACATGAAAGATGCAAGATAAAAACTATGATTAATTTTAGCCCAAATAAACCTAGCATGTGATTTCTAAGTGATTTAAGCTAAAGACTAAGAGCATGAAAACAAACTATAAAATTCTAAAGTAATTCTAGCATAATAACAATGCACAATGAGAGATGAAAAATGAAGAGGATAAGGCCTTTATTTATAGGATTTTGGAGGAGAAGAAGAGGGCTTGGATGATGTGGCATCTATGTGGCATCCACATAAGAGCCACATAAGGGACACATAGGCTTGAGGGGATGGCCAATTTTGAGTCAAATATAGTATTTAATATTTAGTGGCTCAAGAATTCCAAGTGGGAGACAAAGTTGTAAGAAGAATTTAAGAGGAATGGGTGACCTTTTTGGAGAGAGTTTCCCCATGTGGGTGAGCATTCCATTAGCCTTAAAAAGTTTAGGAATCACCCTTTAAGTATGATTTAGAGGACAGTTAGGTAGGGAAGCATGCTTAGAAAATGAGGTGATGGGAGTACAGTAGGAATATGGTAGGCTTAGGGTAGGTCTCTAGGTTGGATTAATAGGTTCCTAGCTAGGGTTTAGTTTATAATTCAAATTAGATTTGAATAAATCATAGTTTAGAAGAATTGGGAATATGGAGGGATTTTAATAAATATAAATTCATTAAAAAGGGGATTCTGTGAGGTAAATGTATTTTAAATAAAATACATTGGAATAGTATTTGATCATTGATAAATACTAGCTATGAAACTATTTAATTAATTTACATAGTTAGAAGAGAAAGGGAAATTAATATTAATAATAATATTAATATTTTTGGATGTCTACATTTTGCCCCTCTTTTGACGTGGTGTTGCAAGTGACGTTGCATCAAAGAAAAGAAAATAAGTTTCCCCAGAGGAAGAGGGTTTCTAGGAGTTGTGCTAAAGCGGTGATGGTACAGGGTTGTGCCTCCTTGAGAAAAGAACACAACAAAGATAATGCTGTGGAATTTTCTCGAAAAAGGATGCAATAGGAAGGAGGAAGGGAGAGGAGGAAATAAATAGAGGCCTTCGGAAATACAATCAAGATTGCAACTAAAAATGCAAATGCAACTGTAAATAAATGCAGCTAACGAGCATTGGGGATCCATTTGTGTGAAAAATATGGAGAGCACATCCGATTTTGATATTGCAATAGGAGGTATGCATTACGTGTTAGAAAATAGAGATGACAAAATTCCTTTGCATGGACTAGACGTTCAAACAAAAGCACACTGCAAAAGATGCATGTATCAGTTTCCACCAGCCACAACGCACCAAGATATAACAAATTGAGGTAGTGGTGAGTAGGTTTAAACTGACACAAAAAGATAAAATCAATAAAGAAGGCCTCATGACCAAGCAGTCATTCAGTCCAAAGTTCTTGCCATGAACATGATTGGTGTGATGAAGGATTTGATAAGCTGACGCCGGAAGGATGCATCATGACGGGAAAAGATTGGATTAGATTTGATTAAAAGATATTCGCTAGTAAAAGCTATGAGCAAAATGAGGAGCAAGGATAATCGGTCGCAAAACCGATTTTGTGAGAAACATGATTGCATTCACAAGTGTCAAAATGTCACTGAAAATTGAAATACTGAGAGATGCAGAAGGAAATGATGGTTTATTGCAAGATATTTGAGAATATTTTATTTTTGTGAATTTTTTGGAATTATTGAATTTTTTTTGTTTTTCATGATTTTTAAATATTTTTGGAATTTTTGACGCATTTAGGCTGTACAATAGGACGATTTATACAAAAATATACACAGGGGGGAAACGGGTGGGAAATTTTTTTGGGGAAAATGGGGACTATAAGAGGGGCTAGGGGGCTTAAGAAAGGTCATTTGTGAATAGTGAATAGTGAATAGTGAAAATAGAGCTTTGGAGTGAAAATATGGCAGACGAGAAGATGTTGGGGTAGTTGGGGGAGCGCATACAGACACATGGGAGACCCGGAGTGACCAGTACCAGTGAGTGACTCAACTGATACCTTGCATTTATTTTTGTCAAAGTTTTTAATGCTTTTGGGTGGGCTAGAGGGCAATAAATGCAGGTAGATGACTCGGCAGACTGGAGACGCTGGTTCCTAAACCGGCATCTACGAAGACACTGATCCCCGGATCGACGTCTTCACAAACGTTGATCCCCAAACTGGCATCTCCGCAGACGTCGATGCTGGACCGGTGTCGTCAAAGATGTTGGACCTAGACCTGCATTGTAAAGATGATGGTCTGTGAGGAAAACAGTCAAAGATGCCAGTTTAAGAATAGGCATTTCTGGCTGAACCAGTGTCTGCACCCAAAGGGGCAGACACCGAGGGGAAGGGAAATGAAGTGACCCGGTGGGGTCGGGGATGGGTTGGCAAAGGACCTAGGGAAAAGATGCCCATTTTGGGGGGGTTAGGATAAGAATAGACAAAATACAGGCTAACATGGTGGACATGGTGGACTATGCGCAGCTCACAGAGGAGGACTGGGGATTTTTAGTTGTTGTCAGGTTGGATTATGTGCCCCGTTGGCCTAGGCTATGGGCACATAATGGGATGATGACCGCGTTGATTAAGCGGTGGCACAGTGACACGATGACCTTCCATCTATATACTGGAGAGGCTACGATAACACTTGAGGATGCCTAGTGGATCCTTCAGATACTTATCCAAGGGGCGATTCCTCAATATGGATTGGAGGACAGCGATCACTACATGGAGATCACATTCAGGAGACCCATGATAAGGATCTTGATGTATAGGACCTGGATGCCTTGGCAGCCAGCGGTGGACAAGGGACTACGACAGATAGCTTTGTTCTTGGCTGGGTTGATCGGAGGACGGATGTTAGCTGACTTGGCTGGACACGGTTTTGGGATGGGATGGATTTTGGTGCTAGCACAGATGCTAGAGGAGGGCACTTATTATTGCTTGGGTTACGTTGTCCTCAGATAGTTGTACCATGACTTACACATGGCTGCGTACTGTGGGGTGCGCAACATGGGGACAAGCATGACTCTATTATTAGTGTGGGCCTGGGAGCATATCACAGTCTTCCAACCGATGAGCGTTTGAGATGCGTAATAGCTAGGAGAGCCGTATGCATGTAGATATAGGCTACCTCTGAGATATACTTTTGTTGGTCAGACTAGATACTAGCGGCTGTTGCTTGATGAGGTACAGGTTTTCTACTGGACCCCATACAGACTTTGTGAGCCATGGGGAGCGATGGACTAGGCGGCGGGAGCGGAGGATGGGTTCGAGGACTTTTTGTACTTTTCATATGTTCAGACTGACTACTTTCTACTGGGGAGGACTATCCACTAGATAAAGAGATACAGACCATCCAGGGTCATGCAACAATTTGGATTACAGTAGGGAGTGGTGGCAAAGGATGCCTTACATCCTCATGTCACCATGGAGGTAGGTACATGGGGGAGATACACTAACACTCTCATAGTGAGGGCATCCTGGAGGGATATGGCATGGATAAACTTCGTGGCACGACCTGATGTCATTGACGTCGGGATGACTGTTGAGTATGCAGCATGGTGAGCCGCACATGTGCCCTTATGGCTCACAGACCTAGCATAGGTGACTGCTCATGAGAAGCCAATGGGAGACATGGATGTGGATGATGGGACAAACATAGGAGATTCCCCAGAGACCTCAGCAGTAGGTCATAGGAGAAGGCCACAGAGAAGATGGGTTAGACCTCATACAGAGGCACAGGCATGGGATTGAATAGATCAGGGGCCACAGGGGCCACAGGAGATGGGCAGGATCAAGGGCCACAGGGGCTGACACAGGGACATGGTGGGGCAACATAGGTTAAACCATAGATATAGGTATAGGCACCTCAGGTGCCAGCATAGGGACCACCAGCAGGGTTCATTGCACAGGATACACATGATGTTGTCATCGTAGAGCGAGACAACTTACAGACCGAGTGCGTGAGACCGCGGGGAGTATAAGGCATGGCAGAGGTATTTGAGACTAGCCTACAAATGGAGATGACCCAGATATAGGGGCTATTATCTGTAGAGATAGCACAAGCTGACAGGGCGGAGGGTGCTTTTAACACCTTATAGGGCAGGGTTGACTTGGGAGAGTTCTCCATGGTCGAATTGACACAGGATGTTGCAGAGCTGCATACTGAGATAGGTACATTAACAGATTAGTTGAGTACTCTAACCAAGAAGATGGATGAGGCCACAGAGAAGATCCTTGCATTGACCTCAGAGAGGGATGCAACACACAGGTGGGCTGAGGCATACAGGACAAAATGAGATATCGCTAGACAGGAAGCCATTGCAGGTGGGGTTGGACAGGTGGTGGCAGAGGCTTTTACAGCTTAGTTGGATGTGACCAGGGTAGATAGAAAGGCAGCTCACTATCAAGTTTTGTATCATCAGCTTGTGCCTGAGGGACAAAGGTGAGAGTACTCAAAGAGGTCTCGATCTCAGAGCACAGTTCAGACTTCTGCATCGCAAGGATCTGTAGGGATGTCACCACATCCACCACCAAGGTAGGGAGGTGGATCATCACAACCACCATCTTGATTCAGCAGAGGATCATGTGACACACATTTTTGTATTTTAAGATGAGATGTATATATATATCAGCACTGAGGTGCACGCGATAAATTTTATTGATGACATTTGTGCTTTATGGATATTTGTTATATATATGTATAGTCAGAAAATGGAAGCACTTCCATTGTAGACATGTTTAGCCTTCTGAGTAAGTGGTTTGGGGTCATGACAAGCACCTTGAATGGGTTCCTGATCTTGACATGGATTCTCCCTTGTTCTGTCCCTCTTTCCACTCATGTTTAGCCTGATTTCTGCATTCTGAACTACAGACTGGTGATTCTGGGCTTCAGGGTCAGGGTTGACCTTTTAGGTCTATTTTGACCTTGACCCTGACCTAGGTCAGGGTCAACCTTGACCTTGACCTAGTGTTCAGATCCCGGGGTCTCACAGTTTTTGGAGGTCAGCCTTTTCAAAAAGTTTTTCCCGCTTCCGAGTTGGCTGTTTCGGGTTCCAAAGCGTTGATTCCTAAATTATATTTAATATAGGTCCTCTCCTAGGGGTAAAGGCTTTAATGGGAATTTAATCCTCCTATGTAGGCCTCCTTAGAAGATTGTTCCCTAATTTCATATAAAAGGGAAGCTTTCTCTCTCATTTTCTCTAAGTCTTCTAAGTGATACTAAGCTCCCTATTGAAGCCATGCATCCTTGAGCAATTGAGAAACATCATCAAGCAAGCATTCATCCATTCAAGTATCCATTTTCATGAAGGAGATCCATTGGAGGCCATTGAAAGATTGAAGCTACATAGTGCCCTTTTGGTGATCTCTCCATCCACCTTCTTCCAAGCCTATTCCAAATTCAAGAACCCATTCAATAATTGGTGTTGGAGATCTACAAGCAAGAGATTGAAGACATCCTACCCTTCTACATTCCACATTTTGAAGCATACTTGTGGATTCAAGGATTCAAATCCGCCACAAGGACTTTTTCAAGCAAGGTGAATTTATGCATTTACTTTGTCCACTTCTGCAATTTCAATTACATATATTTGAATTTAATTCCAAAATCGGGGTTTGACCAAGACAAACCCCTCCCCCACAACAAAAAATCCCATTTTTCTTGCAAGTACAGGTACATAATAGTTGATTTGAGACCAGATCTGGATACCCTTTTCGGCTTTCTTTCAGACGGTGCAAACATATTTTTTGTCGGACCTGTGCAGGTCAGGGTCGACATTATTGGGTTAGGGTTGACGTTTGTGGGTCAAGGTCAACCTTTTTCATAAGACAACATCGGAATAGAAAAAAATTTCTGAGTTTTGTTCATCTTTGCGTTCCAATTCGGGATCAATTGTCAGTTTTTCCAGAAACAGTCTACAGACCTCAAAAAATAGCATTCTTTGATCTGCAATATTTCAAGGTTAGTGCATTTCTCGTATTTCTTCAATTACTATCATATATCATTTCTATATATATAATTAACAAAATTTAAGGTATCTCCTTTGTTATTCTCCTTTCTAAATAGTTGATTCATTTGTACATTAGCCCTTCTTTGGGTTTGATCAACTTGGATCTCCCATTTGTGCATTTGGGAATAAAAGAGGAACATCTTATCTTCTCCCTAATCACAATTGCAATACACAATCAATACAATTCAATTCAAGTTAAGGAATTCAATACAA